>SNQJ01S0098350.1:28543-59764 GCA_010110895.2 Picea sitchensis | reverse complement strand
TTCTTTACTACAACACTAAGTGCTTTTGGAATTGAGAATATATAGTGCGTGGCTATCTTTGAAACAAAAGACTTCCCTGGGTTGATAATTTATGTTTCACTTGGTTGTTTGAAATTAATTAAGCAATTATAGTGACCAACACCTATCTGTTGGCTATTTGTTGTGCATGACAGGTTGTTTATCTCTTTTATATTATGGCATGGATATTGATAAATGCATGTGGTTCTTTCATGCTTGCTTTCGGATTAAATGTTGTTAGAATTTGAGATTCGTTCAGATAACTGAGTCTTGGGACTACATCGTGCCCCACCTGCTGGTGGTTGGGTGTGTTGCAGCCTGTTTAAGTGGCGTAGCCCAGCCTGTGGGTGGTTGGGTATGTTACAGATTGGTATCAGAGCTTCTGATTGAAACATTAGGCTGGTATGGGTCGGGTCTATTGGTCAGAGTCTTCTAGTTGAGATGAAATTCTGACCTTGAAGTTGAAAATCTCAGGAGGAATGGCGTTGCAGAGTCTATGCAAAAACCAAAACATCAAAGATCCTTTGTAAGGGATCGAAGGATCGTGACCGTCCCTTTCGAATTCAAGAGCGATCACCATTGTGGGCTCAAGAGAGGTATGGATCATTGGATCAAAGGGTCATTGAGTAGGATTCATCCAATGAAGGAAAAACCAGAAGTTGGGAAAGGTTAATTCCCAGTCGTCAGATCTAGATTGTTGATCGTCAGTCGTCGATAGAGGCCAAGCGCTAAGGGTAATACTTCATAACTTTGTCATTTCATCGATCTTGGTAGGCATGAAAATATTTAACTATCGAAGGCCAAAGTCACAAAGTCTTATCGACCGTTAGATGGAGTGGTGGATTTCGGAAGTGTTTAGGACCGTTAGATCTAGCAAGTATTCAGGAGTATGGGGGTCGTATGGAGATAGAAACCCCAAAGAAGAAGCCAAAGTTAATCACAGTCGTTGGATGTGGGAGGAGTGTGAGCCATCGATTTCAATTCAAAGTTTGGATATCCAGGAGGTAGAAGTTGTTGGACTTGATAAACTCTCGAAGCCCAGAGTCTTGGAGTCCCGAATTTGATTGATGACGTGGCTTATGCCACATGGCAGAGGCGTAGTGTGGGGACACATGTCCTCTAGTTTTGGTACCTTTTGGACCCTGATTTGTTTGTTTTTTAGTGACACATGGCACATGTGCCGTGGGTCCACGTCACCTCAGGTGGTGTCATCATGTCGTGTCATCTTCGGGAGTATGTTACTTCGGGGTTTTCCAGGTTTCTACCAGTGAAATGTATCGAATCCCGAAGTCATGAAGTCATGTGGGTCGTCGATATAAGATCCCTTCGGGACCTTTCTCGGCCATTAGATCAAGAAATGGAAGGATGGTGTAATAGGATGCATTAATCGATGGTAAGAGGACATCGTTACTTTAAGACCGCTTCGGCAGGTATCACTCCAGAGGATTTGAGAAGCCCGAGAGTTGAAATGTTCCGGAGTCCCGAAGTAGAAAATTCAAATGGTTCATTGATCTAAGACCCTCCTGGAATTATCGTGACCATTGGATCCAACAGAGGGAGAAAAGGTAAGTACTTCGGAGGATTGTCACTCCATGGAAGTAGAAGACTTGGGAATGAAAATATCTCGGAGCATTGAGAGTCATCTGTCTCAATGCTTGATTAAGTCCTAGTCGTTGATCTCGTTGAAGCCTTCAGATGAGGAAAGGATCGTCCATTCGACGGATATTTTTTATAATGGAGTTATTAAAGGCTTTGACAAAGTGTAACTCCAGGGGAAAACAAAAGTTGACAAGGGAAAACAATCGAAGGCCGAAGTCCGGAGGACTTGGTCCCAGCGTCGGTCCCATGCTAAGGTAAAAAGGGCCTGGAAGTAAACCATCCCTCGGACTTGGTGTTCGCGCAAGATCCTATGTGGAAGAACATGGAGAAAGGTGCTAAAGGGTGATTAATCCCATAGTTTCGAGTCGTGGTCAAGTGGAACTTGGTTTGAAGGCATGGCCATTGCAGTTTTCGATTTTCTGTATCAACTCAAGGGGTTGAAAGTGGTTTTTCAAGGAGCCCTAACTTTCAACTATGATATCCGATTGGGGTGAGATTTCAGTCATTGGAAAGTGGATTCAGAGGAGAATGACCTGGAATCATTCTATTTTGGGATAATTGTTACAATTGATATAATTTTATTCATAAATTAAATAGAAAAGGTACCTATAAATTTAATTGACGATTTTGTATAATATGTATAATTCTAACCAGATGATTTCTTGTAGGTTTGGTAGGATTAGGGGTATAATCAGATCAATTCAAGAACAATATCATATATTAGAGTCATGGAAGCATGACAAATCTTTCAGAAGTTGGATAAGGTAATACAAAAGAAAGAATCCTCACATAGGATATGAAGCTAGCAGGTTAAAAATGTCCTTGAAGGGCATAGAAAAAAAAAAGAGTAAGGCTCCATAGCCTTGAAGGTAGAAATGTGTAGGAAGTTTCAAAGCTTAAGTGTGAAATAAATCCACTTCTGATATCATAGTTCGTAGTGGAAGCGGGATGCCAATGCAGAGGAATTGGAATGCTCTCTCACTTGAAAAGTGTCACTGAATGAAAATGGACTTCCATTGGGAATGGTATTAAGTGTGAAAGGTATGGTTTCACAAGGAAAGGTTAATGAAGTAACCTAATGGACAACTAATGAGTAATAGTATTTGATTCAAGAAAATTGTAGTAGAGTGATGGAATGTTTGAGCTACTTCATTCCAGGGTGTTGGAATGTTTCATAAAGGTAAAGTTGGATATGATTGCCTAAGAGAGGCTGATGAAAATAGAACACATTGGTTGGATTGCAGAATGGCCAATTGGAACTTGGATAGAAAGTGTAGACCATGGAACCATAATGAAGATGAGTAGAATGGGAGCACACAAGGTAGAAAGGATTTGAAGGAATTCAATGACAACCAACTACAACAGAAATAGATAAATAAATAAGTGAATTAAAACATAAATGCACTAGAGTGCATGAGGCATACAATGAAGTTAAATTGCATATGCATTAGTAGGCATGCTGACAATGAATTATTGGTGCATATGGAGGTGTAATTTTTCATATGTACATGCTTGGATATGGATATAACATGCTTGTGAACTTAGACTAGTCTATTATTATGAGATAATGATTGAGTATGACTAATGTTGGATTATGTATTCAGAAAAAATGATATAGCAAGGTTAAAGACGTGGATGTTGTTGTTGCTTATGATCTCCATCTAGGTGAAGACCCATGAGGGTGGAAGGAATGGTGATCAAAATGATGAAGGAGGAATTATGTGAGCTTATACAAATATCAGTTGGTCAGGTAGAAACAAGTAGGTTGATCACAACTAGGAAGGCGTCCAGCTAGTTGTTGTTGATGCATACATGTTGAAGGGGATTGAGGTAAGAATTCCCTCAGTTAATTTTCAGTATTTAAACTGATATATAATGGCTGAAGGCCTAGAGTATGTAAGTGTTTTTTATGCTAGAATGCATTTAGATAAAATTTCAATTGCATATTATGTTATGATTGGTTATGGGATCATAACTGGGTTAATTCAGGAGACATACTCCTTCTATAACAATGAATATCCATAGAGCTAGTCATGTGTGAGACCATAATAACGTTGGATATGGAAGGGCTATAGCGCTATGTGAGTGCTCAATGGTATCTACTATATATCTGATGTTTGGATTGCAGCCTCATTGCCAACATTGAAGAGCGCTTAAGGACTATATTCTTGGTGTTGTGTTTGGGTGAAAAAGGAAGGTAACCAAATAGTTAGGAAAGTAGTAGGAAGTGCATGGATGATGTGTTGAGTCGTTGGCCAGACCTTCCAACTCATCATGGTGGAATGCATGACATAGTTATGTGGTATTATGTAGTCAATGCATAGATGCATTGTGTAGATGTGGTCACGGGTATTGGCACATTGATTGTCATTTTAATTAGTAATAAATTGTTGCATTATGAAAATTTTGTGGTACTAAAAAGACGTAATGATGGATAGATGCATTATATTTAATATGAATACTAGTTGAAGTTGATTAGATTGTTGTTACAATTTCAAGATCAATTTTCAAGCTATTAAAAATGTTACAAGTGGAATTATTGAATGCATTTTGGTGAATATATTATATAACATAGAAATGATTATGCTAACAACTGAAATGATGTGAGTATTGCTAACTCATGAATTTGAAAACACTTCAGGAGCTGTTAGATATTACAACAAGAAAGTTGCAGGTCAAAGAAGCTACATAATGATAAATTACATAAAAGCTTTGTTGAGGGGACAAAGTGATAAAAATATTTTTGGATAGAAGAAAGAAAATATTGGTTGATAATACAGGTATAGGTAATGATGAGTTCATTCCAATTGATAATTGGATTGATGGAAGTGATTGAATTGTAGTTGTAAACAATTCTAAGATCACTTTGAGATTTTGTTTTGAATCATTTCCATGAATATATATATTGACAATTTGTTTGGCTGAGGAATGTTGAAATTGTAAGAGGAAAGGGTCTTGTATGGCAGTGTTGTAAGCCCATAAAGAAGACCAATGCCTATTGCTACAAAGAGACAAATTGTTATGAGCAAAAGCTCATGTCTAGAAGTTTTATTTTTCCTATATAAAACAGTTTTGTGAATTATAATTGAATAAATTACTGACAAATTTTTTTGGATGAATGTAAATAAAGGAAACTATAGGTAGGATGGTATTGAATATGGTAGGGATGTAATCCCATAAGGAATATTGATATATACAGTTGCATATCCAACCATTATGAGCAGAAAGCTCATGATTGGGAAATTTTGTTTTCCTATATAAAAAAAATATTTGACATTTATGATTGGAAATGGTTATAATGATATCTCATGATGACTGTATGTGTATAATATAGATGAGATGTTGGATATGCAAGCTGGAAAGCATGGAAAAGGATATTGTTGGGACATGAGGACCCTGTGGTAAGCCATGATCACCCTAGAATATGTTGTGGTGTGGTAACACACACCAGAGAGTTTCCTCAGTTGTAAGACTCGATAAGTCTCTAGAAATATTCTTGTCCAAGAAAACCTTGGTCAGGCAAGATGGATTTCCTGAGGGATTGTATAGCAGAGAAGGGGATGCCTGAGCCTAGGCCTGGAAGGTGAGTGACCATAAGGAAGAGGAGACGTTGATAGCTCTTGATTGGGGTCATGCACACAATGGGTATGTCAAAGGAAAATCGTGAGCCAAGTTAACGAGACAACCATATGGGTGCAAATCCATGAACCACACAGATAAGTATTGTATTGGATTATGAAAATTTACTCTTAGATTATGAACAAAAATAAAAAAAAATTATGCACAAATTGTGAATTGACATGATCATTGATTTGAAATGTTGTAGGAAAATGATGAATGTTGAAGATCTAGAAAAGTACCAAAATATGAGAGAAAAGAAGGTGACGCTACAACAACTGAATGACAAAGGCATGGAAGGAAGAAAGTCCAATGGACCTTTTACAACTGGGGTTCTGGAAGCCACAACTATGAAACTTCCTAGTTGAGTGCACTCGATCCCTGGAGAGAAGTGGAACTATCTGAGGGACTGCATGGCAGAGAAAAGGGGTTCATTTCTTGGGTTTGTGTAGGGTTGAGAGGGAAGGAGATATTGTTGGTTGGAACTGCTGTCAGAATTATAATATCTGAAGATAATTATACATGTTTACAGTCAGAATGTCCATGGATACACATTTAATTTATTTCCAGAGTGCCTATGTATATAAGAGTTGGTTGGAATGACTATGTGGATTAAGGCCAAAGAGCCTAGATTTGTAATGTTAATAACATTGGAATGGTGTTGTGCATTGAGGACAATGCCAAAATAAGGGGAGGGGGATGTAACATCCCAGTTTTAACCATTATGAACTATAATGTATTATGTAATTGTGACTTAGGTTGGTGAGTCGGTAAAGTCTAAAAGGGGCCAGAGTGCCTAGGAAATGTAACACTTCATATACATTAAAAAAATACACCGTTGGTTGCAAGATGGACAAGGAAAAAAGAGATAGAGGTCTATGATTCCATGAGAGAGGGGGATTGAGGGGATAAGTCTTTTTATTATTATTTTATTTACCCATAATTGATTTTATGGAGAAAAGGCGTTACATAAGCTTCTTGGGGGAGGCCATGTGGTTCTTGATTTCCAAGTAATTATATAAACCCATCTTTGGTTTGGGTGGGGGTTCACTTGTTCTTATTCATTCATTGTTCATCTTTTCCATTCTTCATTTTTGGGAGCCTCACTCTTGCTACATTTGTATGCTCTTGGTATGAGCATGGATATGAATGGTTGTGTGAGGGTGGCTTGGGGTGAAGTTAGGGGTTCGTTCTTCCCTTGGTTCATCTTCTTCCCCTTGTTCTCTTGTTATTCCTCCTCTTCACTCACTACTACTAGTTTGTGTGCTCTTGGGCTGAGCATGGAAACAAATGGAAGAAAGAGGAGAGCCATCGTTGAATGGATGTAATGATTTAATGATCATTACATGAGGGAATGGATGTCTATGCGCATGAGCTTGATGGAAGTTCAGATGGAACTATCCACAACTGAGAGTCCTTGGATTTTCCAGTAGGGATATTTCTTGACCAGTAGCACTAGATCCCTGGAGAGAAATGGAACAACCTCAGGGATTGCATGGCAGAGAAAGGTGTTCATTTCTTGGGGTTGTGCAAGCTGAGGGGGAAAGAGAGATGGAAATTAGGATTTGTTGTGGGGTTGGGAAACCTGAGAGATACTTAGCCAATTGTTGTGTGTTTAGACTTAGCCTAGAACCCATCCTTGTGGATTCATAGCCCTGGCTCGGGGGTGACCTTCTGTTGAGAGTAAATGAACAACAATGTCTATGGTTGGGAGGAATGTCCTTGGTCTGCAACCAGTTGATGAATGCTTGCTTGCAAAGATAAGTTCTCTATGTGTTTTCTGTGTAATGCTTATTTCCACTATGTATTTAATTATCTCTGAGATATGTATTTTTAATGTGCATGTCTGCTGGCTATTTGTTGTGCATGACATGTTTATTTATTTTATGTTGTGGCATGGATAATGATTAATGCACGTGATTATTTCATGCTTGTTTTCAGATTAAATATTGTTAGAATTCGAGATCCGTTCAGAGAACTGAGTCTTGGGACTGCAACGTGCCCTGCTTGCTGGTGGTTGGGTGTGTTGCAGCCTGTTTAAGTGGCATAGCTCGTCCTTTGGGTGGATGGGTATGTTACAGTTGACAATAAATTTACACACTTGGTAGATTTCTGGTTAGACAACATTGTTGTAGGATTTATCACAAAATTTGTAGTAGATATTGCGAAGTATTACTGTGCAGTAGAGCAAGAGTTCCTGAAGGGACCTAGAGGAAGGTATATCAGATCGTTGTATACTTGCATTAATATTGTACTGTATAAAATAAATTGTAATGACAATGGCATCAGATAACTAAACTTCCCTGCGTGCATGGGGGAATGGGGGAATCACTGACAAGAGAAAGAGAAATGAAGGAAGAGATGGATAAATGAAAGAAGGAGGAGGCATTGGATCCAATCATGATGTAGGAATAGTAGATCAAGAAGATCATGGAAATAGCTGGAAGAACGTGCAATGGAGTACCCTACCAATACAAGATGAACAATAATAAGAGAGCCATAGTCGCGAGGGAAGGCTTGGAAAATGATGAAGAAAAAGTAGAGGATCTTCGGGCTGTGGAAAAGATTAAGGAAATACTGCACGTGACATATGAAAGGAAGACAAGAGGTCCAAGAGCAGAAACTGGAGGTAGAAATCCTATCCATATCAGTGTCAGTGTGGAACCCATAAACCCATGTGTGACTAATACACTAGAAATAACACCATCGTTTAGACAACCGAATTTCAGTGGAAGAAACGTGGCAGGAGGTACATCTACACAAAGAGAAACAACTGGGGGAGCTAGCTCAGGAATCATTAGTCAAGGATATACACCATGCGGAGTTAGTAGTTCAACATTTAGGATGGCAGGACATGATCCCACCATTAGGTTACTAGAATTCAAGGGAGAGGCATCTGAGGACCCCGAGAAGCACTTGTTCATCTATGAAAATATCTAGGAAGCAAATCATATCACAGATGAGGATACAAAACTTGTGCAGTTAGCCATCACAGTAAGAGACCACGCACTGGATTGGTACATGAGCTTAGCTGCAAATATTCCACCAAGAATAACCAAAATGGCTGTGGATATCAAGAAGTTGTTGATAAATGAATTCTAGAAGCCTAGCTTAGAGGATCAGTACATGAATGAAATGATAGAGATAAAACATAAACCAATAGAATATTTACGGTAATAGACCATAAATTCAAATGATTGAAGAGAAATTTGAAGTATGTCATGACAGATATGAAACATAGGCATCTATTTGTGAATTCACTACTACCACACTTGAAATACCCTTTGAGACAGTAGAATTTTTAGACACAGGCAGAGGCTCTACAGGTATCATTGCAACTAGAAGAGAACCAATATCAGAAGACAATTCTAGAAATAGAGGAGTTGAAGGAGGAGATGAAGAATCTATCATTTCAATTAAACCAAAACAGGAGTAAGGACAAAAGAGAAGTTGTTTGGTGTACCACATGTAGGACAGAATAACACCATAAGAATGAATTCCCAACTTTCACATAGTACATGGAAACATGACTTCCAAACCCTTTCCCGACAGGAGGACTATGGTGTGAGATCTATAAGACATAGAGACATGATCCATATCATTGTCCATTGATGCATAAATACCAAACAGTGCCTAAGAGCTCATATTGCAACTTTTGCAAGTCAGTATGCCATGATGAAAAATATTGCAGGACAATGGAGTTGATGAGGGAAATAACATCACACACCTATAGGGTGCAGGAAAAATGATGACGGGGAAAGTTGCACCACAGTTTAACCAAGTACTAGCACCATATAACACGGCTCCACAACAATATAACACTGCATAGCCACAGTACAATATCGTGCAACCACGGTGGTATAATCCCGCATAGTACAATCAGGTGCCTTAGTAAAACGCACCGTGAGGAGATCAAGTTGGATACAAAGGTGGAGGATGAGGTAGAGGAGGCTTTGGAAGAGGCAGAGGACCAGTGATATGTCATAACTGTCAACAACCAGGACATTACGCAAGATAATGTCCACTTCCACCTGCGACATGTATTTATTGTCGTGCATCAGACCATGACACAGAAGACTGTCTGACACTATTGGGGAAGATCCAGGAAAAGAGAAATCAGAAAAATCATAATGTTTAATGGATTTCTGTAGAAGAGAGTGATAATGGAAGAAATATCAACATAGTTACATGCGGAGGAGGGAAGACAGAAGATGATGCAGTAAGACAAGATCCAGTACAATACCAATGGGTGAAGAAGAATGTTGAACGACAAAAGCAGTTTGATCCACAGAACGAAAAGGAGATATTCAAGCAAGCTAGACAAGAATTCTTGAAGCCATACATTGTATATACATCAATTCTGTAGCATAATCAGGATGTACCAACGTATGATATGCCTTCATCGCTGGATCACACTAATGAAGCACAACCCCTAGGAAAAGTAAGTACCATAAAGTATTTTCTGCAATCCTGTGTTAAACTACTAAATGATCCATCATCTTTTAAAGTGTTAAAAAATATGTAACATAGACATAGAGGGAAAACTAGATCAGAAAAAAATTAATCATTTGCATACAAGGAGGAGAACAAGCAAAGAATTCAGAATGAATGCCAACATTCGATATTTCAACATGGGGGATATTATACTAGATTTAGGCTCCAAAGTGAATGTGCTACCCAAAAATACATGGAAATGTATGGAGAGCCCACATTAGGATGTTCACTTGTTCAGCTGAAACTAGAAAATCAACATAGGGTTCTACCAATTGGAAGGATAAAGGGTGTGACAATAGATCTGGATGGAGTGTGCAATAAAGTCGATTTCAAAGTGATAGAAACAGTGGATGGCACAACACCTTATTCGACATTTCTTGGCTTGGATTGGGCATTTGAAAATCAGGCCATAATCAATTTGAATACGAGGAAGATGAAATTCGATTCATGAGAGTACAATGTTGTTGCACCATTAGACCCATTAGAAGGAGAAAGGTTTGTATAACCCACTTGCTTAGACCTGTAGGAAATCGACCAGTTATACAGAACCACCACGCGAGAACACGATTATGTGAATCTAACTGCAGATGGGGTACTCAATTGGAGAAGTATCATGTCATGCGCGTCAGACCCAGATACAAGGTTGGAGAATTGGTAGTAGATATTACATGACGTATCCATAAGAAGGTTCGCAATAATATACTGCGCAGTAAGATGAGTAGTTACATAGATAAGAGAACCTCCCAGCTTTCATAGGGTGAATGACTTAGAAGAATTCCTAACAAGATATGAAAATTAAGTGTTATAAAATCATAGGCTCTTAGCTCTAGACATAGAGATAGCCAAGGACTAGTACCAATGTAAGTGAATAATGCGCAACATATTTGGCACAGAACAAGGAAGCAATCAACTGCAAAGATATGAGGGATAGGGGACACCATCATAACACTTGGATAAGTGCAGAACACTATGGAAAATGACACCACCAGAAGAATGGCCTCATCACTTCATTCACACATTGGAAGGAATTCCAACAAACTCGTATGTAGAGCAGGAACTGCATAGAGGCACTGTAGAATGGACAACATTACATCTTAATTTTATAATCACTTTCTCATTTGAACATGATAACCCTAACATGGATTAAACACTTAAAAAAATCAAAGGGGTGATATTTATCAAGGAACCAAAGGTTGAACTTATAACAGAGTACCAACAATAGAATAGACAGACAATGAAAGAACTATTGTCATGCTACCATGTGTAGGAAGAAGCACCAGATGAAGATGATCCACACAACATTCAAATTACAGAAATTGAAGGAGAAATGGAGGTGGAAGGTCCATCTCTTGAATCAAAATTATTTGTTTTTCCAATCAAGGTGAAGAAATTAAATATTGGGACAAATGATAATCCCAAAATGGTCAGTATTGGAGACTATTGGGATGAACAAACATTAGAAAGAATAACAGAGTTACTTCACCAGTACAATGACATGTTCCTAAAAAATCTTACAGAGATGAAAGGCATAGTGGGAGAACTAGGAGAGATGAATATACCTCTCAAACCTGAGGCTAGATCAGTCAAACAATGACCATATAGACTGAACCCAATATATAAGAAAAAAGTAAAAGTAGAAATTGACAGAATGTTAGAAGTTGGTATCATAAAACTAGTGGAGGAATCTGAATGGGTAAGCCCCATGGTAGTTCAGGAGAATAAGCAAGGAGTCATAAGGATACCTGTAGATCTCAGGAAATTAAATGATTCTTTCCTACATGACCCTTTTCCCACACCTTTCATGGATGAGGTATTAGAGAATGTAGGACGCTAGGAAGCATACTCATTCACGGATGGATTCTTTGGCTACCATCAGATTAAGATATCCCCGGAAGACAGGTACAAGACCACTTCTACCACATAATGGGGATCCTACCAATACAAAGTCATGCCTTTTGGACTAAAGAATGCACCAGCAATATTCTCAAGAGTAGTCATCGCTGCATTTAAAGAATTCATCCATCAGTTTTTAGAAGTATATATGGATGATTGGACAGTCTACAGTATGTTGAAATACCATGTGGAAGTATTAAGGCTGATGTTGGAAATATGTAAGCCGTGTCAGATATCATTAAATATCAAGAACTGCAATTTTGGGACACCATTTGGAATATTATTGGGCCATATAGTGTGAAAACAAGGCTTGCTAGTAGATCCTTCCAAGATTGCAGTGATAGTCAATTTACCACCACCAAAATCAGTACGTTAGTTGAGAGAAACATTGGGTGACACATGCTACTACAAGAAATTCATAAAAGGGTATGTGCATATCATTGCACCGATGGAGAAACTGTTGAAAAAAGATAGTAAATTCCAGTGGAATGAGGATTGACAGTGAGGGTTGGACACTCTAAAAGAGAAGATGGTAGAAGCATCGATACTAGTATTCTCATATTGGGAAAATACATTTCATGTGCATGTATATGAATTATCCATAGAACTTGGAGCTATTCTGGCGCAGCTAGGAGAAACAGAGTTATACCATCCTATAGAATATGTAAGAAGAAAATTTTCAGAGTCTGAGAAGAACTACAATACGACTAAAAGACAAGGCTTAACAATGGTATATGCACTGCAGAAGTTCAGAAACTATATACTTGGGAAAAATTTTAAAATGTTCACAGATCATTTTTCCCTCAAATACCTAGTCAATAATCCATTGTTTGGGGGGAGGATCTGTAGATAGTTATTGTTGTTTCAGGAATTTGACTTTGAGGTGATAGTCAAGCTAGGGAAGTTGAATGCAAGACCCGATCACATGTCAAGGATCACCAATGGAGAAGAACCTACAAATTTAGAGAAAAATTCCCTGCCGCACAATTATTTTCGGTCCAAGTAGCTGATGAATATTTTGCTAACATCATTCATACTTGAGTACAGGGATTGCGCCATAAGAATTCAACACTGCGCAGAAGAAAAATATGGTAGTCATAGATGCAGATTATCAATTGATTGTAGGACACTTATACAATATGGGCGCAAACAACATTTTGAGAAGATGTGTACTAGAACATGGGAGGCCAAGAATTCTAGCAGAGGCTCATGAGGGAATAGTTGGAGGACATTATGCAAGAAAAACTACCACGTAGAAGGTATTTCACGCAGGACTATGGTGGTCGACCATCCACAGAGATGAAAAGGACTACTGCCAGAGATGTGATGTATGTCAGAGGATTGGTAAACCTAATAGATGGGATGAGATGCCCCTAAGACCACAAGTAACCTTGCAAGTATTCGACAAATGGGAAATAGATTTTGTGGGACCAATTAATCCACTAGAAAAGAGGTCAAGAGCAATGTATATCATTATCATGACAGAGTACTTAACGAGATGGGCAGAAGCAACACCAGTAAAATATTGTAGCACAAAGACAGTAGCGCACTCCTTATTTGAGAAAGTGATCACTAGATTTGGATGCCCAAGGATTTTGATGAGTGACCAAGGCACTCACTTCATCAATAGTTCTATCAAGGCTATGCCTGAGGAGTTTGAAGTTTATAATCAAAAGAGTATGCCATATCACCCTTAAGAAAATGGAATAGTGGAAGCCTTTAATAAGATCCTAGAGAATGCATTGACAAATATCTGCAATGTCAACAGGGATGATTGGGATTTGAAGATACCAGCAGTATTATGGGCATACAAAAATACATGCAAAAGAATGACAGGGAAGACACCATTCAGGTTGGTGTATGGACAAGAAGTAGTGGTTCCATTAGAATTTTTAGTACCTAGTCTGCGCGTAGCAGCAATCACCAACATGATAGAATGAGGCACAGTACAAGAAAGGCTAAGTCATCTAATGGAGATGGAAGAATATAGGATTCTAGCAGGATTTCACCAAGAAGTACAGAAAGCAAGGGACAAATCTTAGCATGACAAACATATTAAAAGGAAGATTTTCAAGGAGGGATACCTAGTCTTTTTGTATGAGAGTAAATTTCTTCAGCATCCAGGAAAATTCAGAATGCATTGGTTGGGACCATATGAAGTGAATATTGTCACATATGGGGGAGAAGTATACTTGAAATATTTAGGAGGTATAGAACTCAAAGGAATGATCAATGGGAGTCGATTGAAACTGTACAATAACATTCGACTGAAACTGTATAAGGGAAGATGACCTCCTAGTACTTAGAAATTTACCATGCAGTAAATAGATATGCATATAGTGTATTATAGTAAAAAAAAAATCCCCTTTGGAGACCGCATCCTACAACCAAATCCATGGGCAGCTGGCCTAGAAAACACAGGGATCCTCAACCTGTTGGTGATTCCCCACTTTGGAAGGGGGAAAGAGGTGAACAACTGCATCAAGAAGTTGATAGAGATCCTCCATGGAGGATTCCTCTGGATGGAACAACATGTCTCCATAGACGTAGAGATAATAGTAGCAATCACAGGATTGTCATCAATGGGTGAGAACCCCGCGTAGTGCCTCAATGACAAAACCAAGGAGAAGGTGTTGGATGAATAAATGAAGAGGACATACGAGACAAAGAGGGGCTCGTGCGGCATAATTGTCAAAAGGATTAGTGACGTCGTGACATGGATTCCCACTAAACTCATGGCATGTAAAATGTTGAGAAAATGTCACAAGGAAGAAGTCCCTACCGGGGTTGTCAGAGTTGCAGTGCAGTGTGCGAATGACATGTCGCTCATTTGGGCCCCTTACCTGCTCAACCTATTCATAGAAGATTAAAAATATGTGTAGGACCTCAACACAGAGTTCCACTACTTGTGGCTACTCATGTTGGTCACGCTAATGGGGTGGAGAGAACTCTCATATTCATACTTCTACAGTCGGATAAGTCAGTGTCGCGCATCACGATACACGTTGTTGGGGAGAAACTCTGACCCCAAGCACAAAAGAATGAACGTGTGTACCTTTTCTAAGTACTTTACAGAAATTCAAGAGAGCATAGCCAGTACTTGGCGAATTACCTCGGAGGTAGTCGCACAGTTCAAGAACATCGCCAACTTCAAGGCATCCAAGAACAACATGTGGATCCAAGCGCACATGGATCGAGGGAAGGAGTGGATTCAATTGAGATATTGCTTCATGGAGGAAGATGTAGAAATGGCTATGATAGATTGGACCGATGACAGGAAGAACTCGGTATTAAATCAAGAAGTACCTAAGGGAACGAAGGTGGACATGGGGAAAACCAAGACACCTGTAGGAGACAAAGTGCACCCAAAAGGCCGAAACCAACATAGAATCTGACACAGCAAAAGAATGGGGGCACAATAAAGAAGTATGCGTAGGAAGGGAATAAGGACACTTCCTCGCAACAAAATGAACAAGGAGAAGGGACTACGGGACACATGGAACCCCCTCAACATCTACTCCACAAGAACCAGGGCCACCTAAGTGGCCAATTTCACAGACAATAGGAATGAACAAGAAGGAAAAGGTGCATAAAGAGACACCCGAGTACACGATGACAGAGGATGAAAATGACCTTATGGCTGAAAAGGTGCAAGGTCGCGTTACAGAAGACTTTGAAGAAGCAAAGCAACAAAGGGGGAAGATACAAGACGACCTGGCTAGCATAAATCATGTCCTCAATCAAATCAGAACTGTGCAGAGGTATGAGAGGGGAACACAATCCTTCCTCGAAGGAGAAACAACAGGGCCGACAAGGACTACGCCACAAACAGAACACACTATTCACACAACTACGCAGGCGAGTCCAACATTCAAAATAACAAATGACATGTTGCAGATGGATGAAACTGCAGCATAGATGCAACTAAAAGAGTTGGCACAGGTCGAAATGGTATTAGCTAAGATACCAACAAAGGCATTGTACAGACTCCAAGTCAGCGTCACGCAGGAGGTGCAGTCACACGCGAGGACAGATGCAGTAGAACTACAGGAAACTGAAAGTGGCAAGGAAGCAATAGAGCTCATGGTTGAACAAGTAAAGTTCAATACCAAATAAGAGAAAGATCGCGCAGATAAAATTGAACAGGGTGTGACAAAAGTATACCACCACCTTCCAGAAAACGCGCAGGATGAGAGTTCAAGTACAGAGGAAAAACTCAATCATATTTCCCAAACCATCGACCACTATAGGAAAATAATTGAGGAACTGAAAGTAAAATGGACTCCAATGACTCCACCTGAGGTTAGAGAGTAGATGAAAGAATAAGTTGCACTCCAACTAGCAGAGTTGGAGAAACAAGCTAACATAGCAGCGGAACTATTTGATAGAACAACGCACCTTTGGACAGCGTTGTAGGAAGATGAGTTGGTCCAGTGGTGGGACTAGGAGTAAGATAGGATAAATGTAGAAATCCAGGACCTCAAGCAGAGGTAGAAGACAATGGGCATCACCGAGCATTTAAAAGGAATGCATGAGATGAAGAGATTGCAGGATGAACTAAATATGGCATAGGTGCACAAACATGAGAGACAAGAACACATGGAACCCCTCCAAGAGAAAGTAGCAGAAATGATTGTGCATCTAGAGGAAGAGAAGAATAATATGGTGTACACATAGTCAGAATGCACACCCATGGTTTAGGAGGAAGTCACAGTGCAGAACTTAGAAGCGCTTACAGAAAAGGTCGCGCAGGTCCAAAAACGAGGAAGGGGACTTGCAGAAAAGTTCCACAGTCTAGAAGAGGTTGTCAAGGGAGCGTGAAGTACCTAGGTGGCTCGGGATGAGCCATATGCTAGTGTTGGGGGCCTATTGGGCACAGGCTCATTTTGGAGTAAAGAAAAATTTTGGAGAATAATTCACAAAGAAGGAAAAGATATCTGGCAGGGAAAGTAGCACGTGTAAGGTAAAAATGCATGCAGAGGAGGAACGCATGCAAGGCACGCATGCAATAAGACCTAACCATGCTAGGGTTAGGGTTTTGGTAAGAGGATGTAATGGCTAGTAAGAAAAAAAATGTATAAATAGGAACCTAGGAAGTCTAGGTCGGGGGTTGGATGTCATGTTGTTGGTCATTGTTACTATGTTGTTCGAAAATTGAAGGATTGTAATTTCGATCTATTTTGTAAGTTGTTGAGCTGAGGAGAGAAAATAAGGTATATCTTGAGGGTTAGATCACAGGTTGAGGAGCCTGGTGTGATCTAGTCCACCTCATTGTAGATATCGACATGTTTTGAGGGAGAGTTGTAATGCGCGAGGTGTTGTAGTTTTGGGAAACATAATAATAAAAGAGAAGAGCAACCAAATCTTTGTGGACATATCCCAGGAGGGGTGAACCATGGTAGATCATGTGTTATGTGATTGAATGTTGTGTATCTCCTTTGTTGTTAATGATTAGATGTTAGACAAATGTATGGATGACTTAGTTAGATCTGTTATTTTACATGCATGAGTAAGAATGATATATTAATCAAGATAATTTGAATCTTAGATTAAACAAATGAAGATAATAGAGGTTAATTCCATATTCCCACTCATTCCCATTGCAGGCACCCATAAGAACTATCTCGGGTGAGACTGCGTAGTGCATTATGTGTGTTGTGTTACCTTCTCGTTTTCCAGGAGGGCCGATAGTTTTAGAGGGGTTTTTTTGGAAACCATAGTATACCTGAACCTGGGTCAGCCCAAGAGTGGTAGCACAAAGGGAGACTAACCAAAAATGGTGTCCTTTTATTGTCTTCATTAATGGTTACAAGAACCATCTCAACTATTTATTGCCCCTTGTTTGTCAATTTTTTGATAGCTTTCTTGAACCATTCTTCAATATAACTTTTCATTGGTGCCATGTTGATTTCACACCGGATTTTGATGTTGAATAGATCGCCCTCCAAGTCTCTCAGATCAAGGGAAATTCCATGTAATGCTTCTTCAATATCCTGATTTTTCACGGAGTAGTCCACTAGCCAATTGTCTATGTTGTCCTCATCATATTCAAGTATACCATAGAATTTTTCAACTGACAACCCTTTAAAAAAATCAATTTGTTCTTCAAATTGTTGCTTTGTGAGGAATATCAAGTTGAGAATTAGTTTGGGGTCTTGTACTTCGTTATTACTCCCGACTAAATCTATCTTCATTTGGATTGTCTCTGCATATTACCAGTTTCATGACTGTTGTCAATTTCATTTGTGTTATTATTTTCTTCTATTCCAATTTCCTGTAAAAGTATATCACTTTGAAAAAAACTGGAAACTGGTTGAGGAACATGAGGAACAAATACTCCTTCAACAATTCCTTCACTACTAGCACCCTGCTCTTTAAAATTGGCATATCTTTTATATAAATGATCAAATTCTATACAACATTCCTCACAAGTCAAATCAACATAATACCTATGTTTGCAATAACCATTGAATGCATTATGAAAATATTTCAATGAATGAATGCTAGCAACAGGGAGGGTTCTACACCACTCACAAGCATGTCCTTCCAAAGAAAATATGAATATTTTAATAAGAACATCCTCATGGTCAATATTTATTCAATGCATGCACTCATTAAAATCCAACAAGTGTTCACCAGGATGATCATGCTCATTTCCCCCAAACCTTGGAAGTCAAGGTTCCCATACTTCTCTATCAAGTACAATATTTGTAAATCCAGGTATACAAGAGAAGTCACAAAATGCATATCTCTGAGCTAGGATCTTATCCATTTCAAAATAGTGGAGTTTCCAATAGATATCTAAATAGTGGAGTCGCCATGGTGAAATATAAGCATTATAGAAGTGTCTAGCTTCAGTTCACCATCCAAATCTAGATCTAATCATCATAGTTCACCTAGGGAAGGTGTCTTCATTTTCGTCCCCGGTAACGATGCCAAAAATGTTAGCACTGAGAGTCACAATTAGACTACTGTAAGCGCAAGCCCAGTACCCATCAAAATATAAATGGATTAAATTGGTTTGAGTAGGCGGATCATCAAGACTGGGAAAGAAAGGGAGAGGACACAAAAATGTCTACAGAGGCATTCCATTGGGCATGGAGTCATAACATCCTACAGATCAAAGGAAATCAAATTGTATATCAGACAAAAGGGATATATAATGATGAGTATAAGCATATTGAATATGAAAAAATGAAGAACATCCATTATACAAGGATCCTTTCTGCAATAGATAAAGATTTTCTTAAACGGTGAACAATGATTTAATGGGCAAGCTACAACAGATCCTTTGTTGTTCATGAATCCATCAATCAATGGCAGCTATGATACTCAAAACCTAAAATATTTTCAAGCAAGAAGATAAAAAATAAATGGAAAAACATAGAATACAATTTGATAACAACTCTCATGAATCTTTATTGGAAGACAATGTCATTACAAGCATGCCCTCGTGCTTACAAATGAGCAGCTAAATTGCTACTCCGACTCTCTCCTCTCTTGGATCATGAATCCAACCCTTTTATCATAAAATAACCCTTTCATTTATAGTGAATAATATCTATCTACACTAAGGAGGTCGAAACCAAGGAGTTACATAGGATCCTCCTCCATTTAAGAGTCTTGTTACAAAAGATTCCAACAAAAGCCTAACAAATTCCTATTTTTGGGGGATTTTGTCTATGATGATAAATTTCTTTTGAAACAGGTCATCCTGATTGATATGGATATGGAACACATGTCCCTCATGTCCGAATAACTCCTAGGAGACCATTCTAACCTTCATTTACATGGGGCAACCTCCAAACAAGGCGAATATCCAACAACTATGCAAAACAGAGAATTTGCGGTGCCAGTTTGCAGCGCACTGGTGTTTTGATTATACCTCTCGAATTACAAACCGGGTTAGGCTGAAATTTGGTCGAAAATTCAATGACATTATCATTCTCCTCCACAAAACATTTCAGAAAATCCCACATCACAAAAAATGAGTTCGCAGCGCCCCTATCTGCTAGTTCGCGGTGCCAAAAGGAAAAAACATCCAAAGCCACTTTATCAACCTTCAAAAAAGATTAAAACCCTCATGGAGTACCTTCTGGTCCTGATTTTGATGCTGGTATCTTTGAAATTTCCTGAGGGTGTATACAAGTAGTCAAATCTCCAAGTCTCCTCTTTAACCAGTTCGCAACGCCAATGATAAAACATCAAAAACCCTTCTCTCAGCCTTTAAAATGGTATGAAAAACCTCATGGAATGTATGGTTACTCTGGGCTTGATGTTGATGTCTTTGAATGTGAATATATATTTTTTCAAGATGACCAAACCCCAACGCTCCTCTTCAACCAGTTCGCAATGCCAGTTCACAACGCCAAATTCAAAATCAATGGTGCACTTCAAGGAGACTATTGGACTAAAATTCTATGTGCTAACACCTTCGACCTTCGATTACCCACGAAATTAGTTGAACGGATAAGAAAAACACCCCATGTCATAATGGGATCGTCGTACTAGATCGCATTAACACAATTTTTTCTTGGTCGATGAGGCCCTATCTTTTCACTTGCCAGTTACTTCCTCCACCTTTCACGACTCACGCTAGAGATCCAAGTGTACACTCATGTGGCCTTTGAATGATGGATCCTAATAATATGTAGAAGCATTATAATAGGGGGACTAGGCCTTCTTTACCCTCCACCCCTAAGGTTCCAGGAGGTCTCCATATGGCCTCGTTCACCATTTTGTCTGCTTTCGTATTATTTTCTCTCAAAACGTGTAAGAAGTTTGGCTTTAAGGTCCTTGTGATTACACGAATTATGTCTATATTCCTTTTTATGCTCAAATTTTTAGTCTCGGACCCTTGGATCATCATCCTTATGATTGTCTTTGAGTTTCCTACTATATTTAGGATGTGGATTTTTCGTTTCTTTGGTAGTTGGAGTCCTTTAATAAGTGCATATGCCTCTGCTTTATTGTTGGTTTTCCTGAGATTCCAGTAGTAGTTCAAAATTCGTTTTCCTCCGGATTCGTAGAGAACCCCCACTACACCTACCTCCCCTGGGTTTCCCTTTGATGCACCATCAAAACAGAGTGTGTGATTTGACTATTTTTGGATCCAGTCATCTATGCTATGGATAGTATGAAGTTGTTAGCGTGATCTTTTCACTGAGTGATAATTCTTAGCAGATTAGAGGTTGAAGCTTGTGATACAATCCTTCTCTCGGATATTCTAGTTGGTCGGATCTTCTATGCTCAAAAATTTAGTGTTCATAACCTTTGAAAGTTTCATTTTTTCCTTGCTAGCGACACTTTGGGGATGTGATCTTTTTCCCTAGAAAAATTGTTTATTTCTTGCTATCCATATCTACCAGCAGATATATTTGGGGAGAGACCTCCACAATCTTTTAAATATTGGTTTTCCACAAAAGGTGCCTTGGTAGTATTTTTCCCAGTTTCCTAAGCAGGGATTTAAATACAAGGGCCACCTTATTTGATGATTCAGTTATCTGTAGGCAAAATTCCAAATTGTTTTCGAGAAGGACCAATCCCAGAAGAGGTGTTGAATAGTGTCTTGATTGCTTTGGCATAGAGGATAGTTGAAAGGGCTGTGGAAACCTCTTTTCATCAAGTTTTATCCCATTATTATTATTCCATGAGATAGGGACCAAATCAAGATATTAATTTTGGGCAGTGCATCTTAAATCCAAATGTTTTTTCCATTTTGTTGAGGGCTGGAGCAACCTTGAAGAAGAGAGGAGAATTTTGTAACCTTATTTAACTATATACCCATGTGTTCCCCAACCTCGTTTGTCTGGAATGTCTTTGAGTATAGTATTTTCTCCTTTAAGAAGGGAAATCAACACTTGGGATTGATTATTCATGTGAACGGGGGCGTCTCCCAGGCTCCACGCCTTCAAGCTTCCATCTTCATTCCATATTGATATATCGAAGAGAGTGAGTTTATGTTTTGAACTCAACCATGTTTTCAAGTCCCCAATCTCTTCACCTCGAGAAGTGATGTTAGTTCCTAAGATCGAGTATTTCCACAACCTGGTCGATTTTCCATTTCCAGGGATCCAAGAGAGGTTCTCTTTAAAGAAAGGGATTGAGGCTCTTATGAGTTTCCAGATTTGTGATCTAGGTTGGGAGTCAGGCATAGTGTCCATGCATCGTTTTCTGCCCCCCAGCCTGTATTTTTTTGTTATGCTCGTTTTCCACCATTTGTTTCTTCCCAAGACTATCCTCCAGAGAAGTTTGGCTCCCATAGCTATATTTGCCACTTCAGGATCTCTAATTCCTAGTCCCCCACTTTTTTTGGGTGAGGATACTATATTCCAATTCACTAGATGAAAGTTTTTGAAATTGGATTTTCCCCCTTGCCACAGGAATTTGCAGATGATCTGGGACATGTATTTCATGGCTCCCTTTGGGGTTAGGAGGGAGGATAATTGGAAGAGGGGGAGGGAGGATAGTACTAATTTTATTAGGACCACCCTCCTAAATGGGTTGAGCCACTTTGACCCCCAATACTCCATCTTATCCCTGAATTTTTGGAGGTTGAGGTGCCAATACTCGCAAGGTAGTGATTTTAAGTGAGGGAGGTCGAGCTATTTAAAATTTCTCCAATCACTTGAGATGACAAAGCCTAGAATTTGAGAAATACCTAATCTACTATTGTCTTAAATAGTCCACACGTATATTAGACATTTATCCTTTTTCAAGAGCCCACCCGAAGCTAAGAGGAGGGTGTCCAGGACTTGGTTTATTCTTCTTGCCATGATTTTTGAATCTCCACTCAAGAGGATGTATCATCAATGAATTGTGAGTGATTGATATGTTTTACACCCTGAGATATTTTGATTCATGGGATTGTTCCATTGGTACACTCCCATTCTAGTATTCAATTGAGAGATTCTTCCATGATAACATACAGGAGAGGGGAAAGCAGGCAACCCTGTATTAGTTATATGGAGGCTCTAAAGAAGGGGGTTGGTCATCCATTTAAAATAGGGGTGATCCAAGGGGAAGCAATATAGGCTCTTGTCCAAGATAAAAACTCTTGATTGAACCCAAATTTTTGCATTACTTTGAAAAGGAATTCAAGTTCTACTCTATCAAACACATTTTCCATATCCAATTTAATTTCCATATCTAATTCCCCCCAAGAATTGTTGGAGTGGATTTCTTTTTTCACTAGGATGAAGTTGTCCCATATTTGCCTGCCTGCCACAAATCCTCCTTGATTGGGGAGAATTAGAGATCTGAGAAAAGGATTCAACCTGTTAGCAATGATTTTGGACATGATTTTATAAGATATATTTCAAAGAGAGATAGGTATAAATCTATCTAGGGTGGACGCTCCATGTTCTTTCAGAATGAGTGCTAAAAAGGAGGAGTTGGTGGCTCCTCCCATTTTTTTATTATTTATGCATGTTTCTTATCATTCTAATGAAATATTTCTTGATTATGTGCCATCATTTTTTATAGAAATGGGGAGTGAATCCATTCGGCCCCGGAGCTTTATCCTCGTTGAATTGGTTGATTGTTTTTAGGATTTTTGTTTCTTCAATTTGTCGGTTGAGTTTCAGGTTGTCTTCATCTGAAATTTTTCTTGGGATATGGATGAGGAGAGATCAGAGGGGACTTCATCTGATCTTCTATCTGAAGTATAAAGCTTGAGGAAGTGACTGGAGGTTTGTTGCTTGATTTGGTCTAACTCCTTTATGGTTTCTCCCTATGAAGTTTTAATTTCTGAGATTTGATTTGTCCAAAGTATGGCTTTTGATTTCTTGTGGAAGAAGGAGGTATTTTGGTCACGTTCTTTCAACCATAGGATTCTGGACTTTAATATCCAGATGATTTCTTCTTATTTTAGTGCTTGAATGTACTCTTTATGTATATTTTTTTCAAACATATATGGCTTTGTTGGACTTCTTTTGTCTCCACTTCACCTTGAATCTTTTCTAGCTAAATCTTTTTTTATTTAATATTGGTCTGGGTCAGGTTCGAAGAAGTTTTTGCCCAAGTTTTGAGAATTACTTTCACCAACTTCAACTTCTTCTCCCAGATGTAGATTGAGGATTCGATGATCCATTGGTTCCAAGCTTACGAAATGGAGGAAAAAAAATCTGGTTGATCCATCCAAAGGGAATTGAATCTAAAGGGGATAGGGCCCCAGTTTTTTTCTGATTCAAATGCTAAAGAGATAGGTCAATGATCCAATCCTACCCATGGGAGGATCAAAGAAGAGGCTTTGTCTGGATGAGCACGAAAAGAGTTTCTTATTAAGAACCAATCAATCTTGGTCGCAATGTGACCTGGCCCTGTTCTTCTATTGTTCCATGTATACATACCTTTGGAGGGGGAAACATCGAAGAGGTCCAATTCTGAGATTAGATATTCCATTTTTTCCCTGAATTGGTCCCTCACTATGGATCCCACTCAATTTTATTTTAATCCTCTTGTGGTATTGAAGTCCCCAACTATAATCAAATTTTGGGGGTGATTGTCGTTGGCTAGATCCTAAAGGGATCACCAGCACTTAACTTTTTCCTAGTAATTATTTGGCATATAGTGATTGATAATTGAATAGATCATACCTGTGGCTTTCTTAGTTAGAGATACCATCATACAGAACTAGGACTATAGTTTCTCCTCTATCTTGAATTTGTATGTGTTCCAAATTGTATCGATTCCTCCCGAGGCTCCTCTAGAACTGATTTCTTTTCCTTCCCCATTTTTCCAATTTTTTTGCATTTCTTGGAGGGTTTCCAGGTCCCTCATTTTTTTTTCTCCTGGATTAGAAAGATTGAAGGGTTTTATGTTTTTATTAACTTTCAAACTTCTTCTTTTTTATCCTCGATCCCTAGTTCTCTACAGTTCTAGGAGACAACTTTCATCATTTATCAGAGGGTTTTGGGGGGGGGGCTTTAGAGGGATGAGATGTTACTCCCTTATGATGAGATGATTTATTCTTTCCTGATTTACCCTCTTTTCTTAGTGCTTCCTCTATAGTTTTTTGGATGCCTAATTCCTTCTCTTTGTATGCAGGCGATTCTCTCTTATTTCTGTGGAATTTTCTTCCTGCTTTTTTCATTGTAGCTAGTTGGGTGACCTCTAGGTTTGTATCACTATCAGAAGTTTCTTGTCTATCTTCTTCTGAGAAAACAGGGATCTCTGGAGGGGGGTTTGGAATATATTTTTTTGTGGTTTCCCCACTTGTTACCAGGATTTCTTTTTATTTTCCTTTTCTGATTTCCTCTTATGTTTCTTCTTGTCTCTTTCTTCCATTTTCTTCCCGACGTTCCCTGACATCTTCCATGCTATATTTTGTTGGAAGTCTGGCATACTTGTTGTGACTTGATTCTCCTTTCTGGGGGGAGCTTGGGGGTCTTTCTCTCGAGCCTGTGGTTTTTTCGCCTTGCCCTTGTGGGGGATTCATGGTTGTTTTCCCAGTAGTTTTTTTCCTTTTTTGTTGTTGCCATTGATCTCATTTCGGATCTTTCTCCTAGGTTTATTTATCTTGTGGGCATATTTTTGCAAAATGACCATATTCGTGACAAGCTTTGCATTTGAATGGGATTTTCTCATAATCAACTTGTTGAACATAAGACTAGTTACCCAGAGTCAACTGGATTGCTTATGAGAGACATTTTTCCAGATCCACTTCCACACAAAGTTTAGCAGAAGCTTGAATCCCTTCTCATGATTCAACATGATCGATGTATTTCTCCAGTGATTTGCTTATGTTTCTTAGGGTTTCATCATTCCAACAATGTAGAGGGAGGAACGACAGCCTTACCCAGGCAGGGACTGTTGAAGGGATATTGTTTTTTGGGTTGAATTCTGGGGTCCATTTATTGAGATACATTCATATTTCCCCCATGAAATCAGGTCCGCTTCAGAAAATCAGATCCTTGTCTTCTTTTTTTTCAAATAGAAAGGAAAAGAAACCCTTACCACAAAAGGCCACAAACATTTGTCACTGGATCATTTTTCGCTAGTTCAGTTCTAGCCAGTGATGCATGGCTTTGGGGGAGGGACATAGCCCCTTGAAATACCGTATCAACCTGTTTTCTACTAGTCTAATATATAGTGAGTGAGTCGAAGAAGGGTGCACAGCCACCTTAGGGATATCTTCCATTTTTTTTACAAATTTGGAGGGAGCTTCCTTGTGGACCTTTGCATAGGAGGATATCAAGGCCTGAAAGGCATGAAGATCCGAAGACAAAGAGCCTGGGAGGGGATCCCCCTCCTTATATGGGGCCATATTTGGTTCGCGCAAGGGCACGTGGGGCTGGGTCTACGCGAAGCTGAAAACTAGAGTCTCTAGAGAACCCTAGCAGAGCTTCTCCTTAAAATGGAGGAGAGTGCAACACTAAGAATTACTGGGAGGTCACACATCCCAGTACTACTCTATCCCAAGCACGCTTAACTGCGGAGTTCTAATGGGATCCGGTGCATTAATGATGGAATGATCGCACCCCTTTGTTATCTTAACTAAGGCCTTTGCTAACCATTGTTATATATACTCCCACGTTGGAGCGACCATTATTTCATGCTTGGTCTTAGTTTCAAATAAACCGTTCTCTAATTCTCTCAAATCAATGCGTAATTAGTGGAGCATGCCCTCAGTGTCTTTGTTCTTATTTACATAATGGAAAAACCACCTTTCTATTTCTTCTTTGAATAATTCAACTAAATCACTAAATTCATTAGCCCATGCAAATTTTAATGCTTCCAATTGTTCTAATTGTTTCTCCTTTGAAAAAAGTATTGTATCCATTATTAAATGTGGGTCATCTAACTCTTTGATCAAATCAACAAGTTTCAAAAATATGTCAACCATTTTAATGTTAATAGTATCACACTTAGTGAACAACTCTCTTAAGCACTTGATTATTTTTAGCTAACAAGCATTAATGTTTCATGCAAACCTTGGAGGGAAGGTTGTGTTCTCCTCTATTTGTCTCACTCAAACTTAAAACCTTCATTGCAAATGTTCCCATTGTTTCTTTATAGAATATTTTATCATTTTCTAAATATTTTTGGAGATACTACTTAAAGTGAAAAACCCTTGTTGAGAAAGTGGTTGAGCTCTATGCTAATTCTCAAATTTCAAGAATCAAGTCTATTATTTTCTTGATACCATCTCCAATGTATTTCATTACATCCATTAGTAAACTAGATGAACCATTTAATCTTGAACTGGTCTCTAGGACATCTTCAAGATTGAGTATTGATTGTATTGAAGTGATAGGCTCGACAAATAGAGGTTTTAGAATCATATATTTCCCTAATTCCTTTATTCTCTCTTTTAAAAACAATTTTTCATTTCTATGTCAAAAATTGACTATTTCAATGCTTATCTGGTTGCATCATGAAATTGCCCAATTTTCGAGGGTGCAATCCCATGAAAATCGATTTGACTTCCATTTCTCTACAACTTTTTTATTTTTCATGTTTACTTTTTCTATAACAGTTTTTTATAAATTTTGTGGTAGGCGGTGTGGTGTAATGTAACAAACTCCTCTTCAAATATTTTTGGCTCTTGCGAAGCCATTTCTTCAACAATCACCTTCGTTTCCATCAATCTCTTCTCCGACCATATGGGTTCCTCTATTACATTATCTACTCTCATGGCTTTGGGTCTTTCTTCAATTTCAGGTATGTCGTGTCCCCCTTTTTGAGTTTCTCTTTCTATTTTTATGGAAGTATGAATATTATGATGTTTTTCCATGTTTTCTTAGTAGGGCCCTTGTCTCCACCGTCGTCTGAATTTTCGGCAGATGACCTTCTTTGCTCCATACCACTAATTTGAGGTTTATTTTTTATTGAAGTACCTTTTGGGTATACATTTGGTGAATTGGGGTTCTTATTGGTTTCCTCTCTACCCCTCTACTTGTAGAATTCATTAGTTCTTGCTAATTCTTCAATATCATTTAGGGTTTCTTCAACAGAGGCCTCAAGGAGGTTCTAGTTATCTCCCCCTCCTTATTTGAATTGTTCTGACTTACTGAAATATGAAGAATACCTAACTGGAGACATGTGCGCAGAAAATGAATCTTTGGGGATCAAAACACTTGATGGCTTGGGCTTCATTCAAACTGAGTTGATCCAATTAAACAACAAATTTATCTAAATGAGGGATATGTATGAAAACTATCTCTCCAACTCTCCATGGCAATGGAATAAATTGTTTTTCTTTTTTCTCATTGAAAAAGTGTGCCTAGTACTTATACTCACTACACACTTCAATGATGAAAATTCAATCAGACACAGAATGGTAATAACAAAGGTTTCCCCTGGAACCCAAACAATATCAAAAGACTAAATTACTCCAAAGTTTCAAAAACTCCTTTCTCGATGAGGAAGGATGCAACTTCTGGTGACAATCTTGACATGATAGGACCATGAATCATTTTCTTCAATGCAGAAAAAAAAACCATTTTGGACTACATAAAAATTATATGGAACTTTATGCCTCCATAAAATTGGATACCAGAAAACAGTTGGTTCCTTCTTAGAATCAACATTTCTTGCTCTAGGCAAGTCCTCAAATATGTGACAATAAACAATAACAAAGACCAAATACAATGTCATGTAGAATTTTTTAGTTTTTCTTAGGCCCTTCAACTGAAACAAAATCTTGTTTGAGATGATGCGAGCCCAGTTGATCATGGCGTTTTTGTGAATAGTATGATGGAGAAGGTACATAATGTATTTTGGCATGGATCTTGTGGACTCTAGTCCAATTATTCTAGAGAAAACCCAAGTAGACTCTTTATATGGATAATTCAGAGCACTTACCTCGACCTTATTGGAATTGATGTCAAATCTCAGGATGGTGAGATAAATTTTGAGAAGCTCTACTCCTCCTCCATGTTCTTTGAAAAAATTGTCCACCTCTGCATTCCTAAAAATCATAGTGGGGTCTAGAAGTCGTGGCATCCTCCTAAATACTAAAGGGGACAAATAAATTGGTGGCTTCCCTTGTATTTGAATGATTCTTCGCTCTGTGTCAAACTTATTGACACACCAAGTACCAGTTCTTTGAAGTCTGCTACCTTAGGTAAACACCCAACCAATGCAATGTCTGAAATATATACGTTGTTTAATTCCTTCTCTATAGGGAGAAGAGACAAATACCACTTATATGCCTATAACCACGAGAATTAGTGGTCTTCACATCCAAGGGTGTTGAAAGTGTCGATGCTATACAAGTCTTTCCTTATGTATTTACATTGATTTCCTTTTTAAAAATAGGTGGTTCTCCTGTCGATATAATCGTTTTACAACATGGCATTTAACTATTTATTTATTTTGCCACATATTTCCTTGATTATCAACTATTGTAGCTCTTATTTCAAAATTGCTAGTTTGCACGGTTCGATTTTGGATTTATTGCAAATCTTTTATGAAATCCACGCCATTTAATAACGATATCAAATTCACACAAGTGGTGACTGACGTGGTGGTGGGGAAGTAAATTCCATCGGAAATGGTGATATGATTTCAGGAAACATGAAAAATGGTTAATTATGGAGGTGTGAAGTGAGGAGTGGAAAGTGCAATATGATGAATGCAAGATTACGGGATGCGGTAATGCGAGTATGGAGAACGAAAAGAGAATTCAAAGGGACTTTCACATCCATATTGATGAAATAAGATAAGTATAAGAAAATTTGGTTTTGTGGGTTGCATAAGTGAGCTAGTCATTTTGGAGGATGCAGGATTGCAGGTTGTGGGACTAAGGAAAAAGGAAAATGGAATGAAGAGGTGTCTCGCATCTGCATTCAATAAATTGAATAAGTATGAAAAAGGTAAGTGATGGATTATGCATGAAATAGAAGGGGTTGTTTTAAGTGTTGCGAGTTGTGGGACAGGTGTATTTGTGGGGTTAGGAGTGGGTTGGTCTTTCGCAACGAGACTCCTGTAACAACGAAAAATGGTGAAGTGTCAAGATCATTAAAAATGAAAAGTGACTAAGTATAGACTTGCAGATCCGCAAGTTTTCGGACCTACGAAGTTGATGGTAGTATGACCTGCAACCTGCATTTAAAAAGGGAAAATGGTTAAGTATAGAATATACAAGAAATGTGAAATGAGAAAAAAAAAGGAATGGATCTATATACACTAACGTTGATCAACGAATGTAGATCAACAAGTATTCAACAAAATTAAACATAGTGAAAATGAACACTTATCTTTCAAAATATGTGACCCACTGCAGAGGATGAACATTCCACCCAACCATAGACTTGTTTCTCTAGTTCTCAACAACAAGTCACCCCTGAGTTGGGGCTAGGAATCCATAAGAAAAGGTGTCCCATAAAGGTGTCTATTGTTCACTCACAACAACTAAATTCCTACAACCATTCCAATTCACCATCTCTCTTTCCCCTCAACCTACAACCCAAGGAATGTGATCCCCTTCTCTACCACATAGTTCCTTAGGCTATCCCACTTCCCTCCAAGACTTTAAAAAAGGTTAGATAGGAAATCTTTGTGTTGGGGACTCCGAGAATTCTAGTTGTAAGAGGAAGTATAACAACGACAACTATCTTTCTCACTTGGAAATGCTTATACATAAATCTCACTCGCAAGCCTAATAATATGTTTCTTCATGCAATCATCAACTTCAAGAGATGTACATTAAACCCACTATGGTTGTCTGCTATCTCCCAACACTCCACACCCATTTTCCTTCCTTTTTTTCCTCACTGTAAAAAATACTCTCTTTTTCCATAAGAATTTAATTTTCTCCCATGCATCTTGACTCTCCCAATTCCCAAGGTTGATTATACTCAGAACCATGCTTTCAATAACTATGTGAGGTGACTTTACACACCAACCCTCTTACATGTATTCAATGATTGGGATTTGGAACACTCAAAAAAGAAATAAAAGGTTCATAGTAAAATAATTTAGAAAAATGGTTTGGGTTAAATAAGCATGGATAATTTGCCCTTGGACCCCCCCTCTCTTGTGGAAACTTAGACCCCATGTCTTTGTTCGCGTCCTTCTACAGCCGACAATACATTTTATTTATTATTTTCAATATGCATCATTTACATATTACATTGTTGGGCCCGTGTCCATATATCATATTTACATTATGTGTCACTAAACCAGGGATTAAAAATGGGGATGTTACACACACATATTGATTTTAACCTGGGTATGAGGTTGAATTGCAACAAGGGGTAATATTTGGTCTCATGTATGGGACTATGACTAGATGTTAATTGAAAGCACGTGACTCCACTAATATAACCTTAGCGACGACAATAAGGGATATTGTCTTTATTGCAGATACTATCTAGGCTTAAACCAGGTTTTGGTCCTAGAATATGATTAAATTGCTTCTGATTGGCTAAGAGATCATCTTATTTGAACAAAATAAAACATGATAACAATGCAAGATCCAGAGGCATCTGGTAAAAGTGGAAGTCTACCCCCTGATGGACCACTTGCATTTTATTTCAAGTGGCCAATTTTTGTTTTCACACAATGATGTAGTTGCCCATTTGAGTCCTAAGATTGTTTCAATAGACGCTAGGTTGGTAGCGCTAAGTATTGTAGGTTTTTTCCTTCTTATAT
>SNQJ01S0098350.1:14680-28533 GCA_010110895.2 Picea sitchensis | reverse complement strand
TTTCCTGTTCTTAAGCAAGAAAAATTTATTCTTTAGTGATTTATTCAAATAAATATAGAAAGGAGTTCATCTAAACTCTTTGTAATCCTCATTATTCTCTAGACAAATTGCAACCCATCCATTGTAAAGCATTTTGGAGATGCAAAAGTTTTCCAAATCAACTAACATTATTGAGGTAATTATGCCATGTGAGAATCTTCTTGAGTTATGTCTCTGAGATGTATGGGAAAGAGTTGAATTGAATATGATGGCTTAGTACTCAACTACAAGGATGTTCGACCCAAGTTGAATGGTTCTTTTGATTATGAAACAAAGTCGACAACCCAACTCAAATATTTGACTTTGAACAGGAATCAAAGATTAAAGGCAAGTGATAGCCCATGAACTGGAAAATGCAGAAAATGGTTGTTGACTGATGTGACTAGTAATTGGTTCAGTTACAAAAGAACCAACATAAATACCCAACTCCTGTAGAGGTGAGTAGTTCAGTTTTTGTCCAATTAGTTCATATCTGGTAAGAATCAATCTGAGTGCATTCAAAGCACATTAGCAAGAAATATTTTGAAGACTCTCGATATCGAAGGAGCACAGAGCAATTACATTCACTTACATCACACAGAAAAAACTGGATGTTGATTCAGTTCATGCAGAATTAGCCACCACAAACCAGAAGATAATTGCAGTAATAACAACAAGTCAAGAGACTTTGATTGAGTTCATGGTGTGAGCTAAAATTGTTGAACAAATTATATGCATGCAAATTGCTACGAAATGATTTCTTAGAGAAATTGATTTCTAAGGAAACAATCAAAGTTGTTTGGCACAAATCTGTTGTCCAAGTACATCGGATATTAAAGGATTTGTTCTAACCCTGAATCAAGAGCACAAATCATGCTCATCTCTAACACTCTTAAGTGAAGTTCATAATGTCTATTAGGAAATAGAGTTAGCAGTCAGAGTTAATAAGTCTTGTCAAGAATGTGTTGAAAAATCCAATTCAAATCCTATACTTGATGTGAATTCCAACAAGCTTGTGCGTTGAGGAACATTAGGTTGTTAATTGCATTTGTGGAAAGAATTATAAGCGAGATGTATGTATACAATTAACTTGTTGATCAATAAATAGATAATAGTGGTAGGCACTTTGAGGGGGTTGGAATGGAAAAGGAGTACATATCTCTCCTCTGTTGACTGCAATTGCAAGAAGAATCAGTGGTATTGGACAAATGAATAAACATAATGAATGCTAAATGAACATGCCCCTTTTACAATGATCAAAACTATAGTCCAAGACTATGCTCAAACTGTATGTTTTGATTCAACAAGCAGTAAGTTACTGGACTTAGTTAAAATGAAGGTTGGTGAATCACTACTGGATGACTGGTATGAAGGTGTAGAAAACAATATTAGGAGAATGGTGTGTTAAAATTATCATCATCGGGACTCATTCTCCAATGAGAGGCATTAAGTGGCCACCCTGAGGCTAGCCAGGGAGATTTGGAGAATCATCTAGTCTTGTGAGTCATGGAAAGAGTCAAGGTAAACGTACAAACCTTATGAGCCCGACCAGAGTCAGGACAAAGGAGATGTTGGGATAAATATTGTGAGCCTAGTGCAAAAGTCAAGGTAAATGTACAAACCTTGTGAGCTTAGTGAAAAAGTCAAGATGAAGAAATAAACCTTGTGAGTCTAGTGAAAAAGTCAAGGTGAAGGAACAAACCTTGTGAGCCTAGTACAGAAGTCAAGGTACAAACTTTGTGAGCCAAGTGCAAAAGTCAAGGTAGAGTTTAGCAAGAGTCGGGATGAACATACAAGTCTTGTGAGCTATACTGGTATGTGGGATGACTTTTCTAGTCTTTGTTGTGATTCTTTAAGAGTTGGCCACTCTTAAGAGACACTTTAGCAAGTGAAAGGATCAAATTACCACATGAGTATAAAATATCTTCCTCTTATTAATGTAATAAAGCAGTTATGAGCAGGTAAGGACCATGTAAGATGAGAGAAGGATAAGATGTGCTTGCTAATGTTGTAATTAGTCTAAATGAATAAGGTTAAATGTGTAATGAATAATTAAAAGGCTAAAAGCCTAATTTGTAATGTTATAATGTTATATTATGCCAATGAACAATTAGAAGAAGGGGGTTGAACTCCTTGACTAGGAAGATGAACTTAATTCTTTCGTGGGGGTTCTAGAAAGTCAAACTTGACCCAAGAAGATAAGGTCGACCTAACCCAACAAGAGAATAGAAGTCCTATAGAAGGTTTACATAACCCAATATGGGAACCTTCTAGAAGAATGAATTAACCCAACATGGAAATAGATCTGAACACATGCAAAAACTTAAAAAAGGGCAAGAAGGATAATTCGCAACACACAGAAAAACCTAGCCACCTTCTTAAGAACTCATCTAGGGTTTGAGAGACTCACTAAATCAATTCATTGCAAGGGTTTCATGAGGTCGTTGGGTTTGATCTAGGGTTCAATAGAAAGTCTTATCACTCTGTAATCTCAGTTGGTTGCGGGAGGAAAACCACAGAGGTAACCACATACCACTTTGGGCTTGGAATCTGGCCTTTCCAACCCAGAGAGGGATCTCTCAATATGAATTAGGCTCAGTGGCCAGATCTTAAATGGAAATAAGGGTTAAGATGTGGTTGATAGCAAAGGTGAAAAAGAATCCATTGGGCATGGAGTCAACTTTGAAGCAAATGGAACTATCAGTGACTGGTGGGTAGAACTATCAAAGAAGCAGAGGCTATATAGGTGATAATATTTCAGTTTAAAATATTTTTGTTGTAGAATGGAAGAAAGGGAAAACAAATAACTACATTCAGAGCACCAGCTGGGATGAATTCTGAGTGAGTTAAGAAGAGATAACATTACTTAAATGTCTTGAATTTAAAGCACCAATATCAGATGGATTTTAGACCATTATCTTTCCAATTTAAATATATAAGGTTGTAGATGAAATAAGAAAATAAAACAGGAAATACATACATAAGAGAGAAACACACACTTCAGATCACCACCACAAGAATCTATGGTATGAATAACACTATACTTATGCACTAATACTCCATTAAAATCCAGAAAGATTAAAAAATTCTCAAGAGAAATGTCCTATATGCTTCTGCCAATCCCCCTGGTTAATAAAAATTAAAAATATGTATAGAAAATACTCTTCCCCAAGCTAAGGATGTCGAATTCAACTCCTTCCCAAAGTTGGATCTAGTTACAAACTTATAGCAACACGTTTAGAATTGTTTGCTAGGAAATAAGAATCATTTTTTTGGAAAATAGGTTTTAAATATCCATTCGAATATTCCAAACCATGACACTTATGAAGAAATGAGAGAGATTTTTGTGAATGGGCTCGTTCTTGATAAAATCCTCTTTCAGTTTTCAAAAATTCCTCTCTAGAGTCTTGGGATCTGTGCCCAAAGATAGTGACTAAAACAAGAAATCATTAAATGTTTAAATCTAAAAAATAGGTTGTAAATATCCATTCGAATATTCCAAACCATGACACTTGTGAAGAAAATGAGAGAGATTTTTGTAAATGGGATCGTTCTGGACAAAATCATCTTTCATTTTTCAAATACTTATTTCTCATGTCTTGGGATACGTGCCCAAATTATGACTAAAACATGAAATCATTAAATATTTAAATCTGAAAAATAGGTTGTAAATATTCATTCTAATATTCCAAAAAATGACATTTGTGAAGAAATTGAGAGAGGTTTTTGTGAATTGGCTTGTGATTGACAAAATCCTCTTTCAGTTTTCAAATATTCATTTCCATGTGATCAGAAACTGAGTTTGAAGTTGACTGCAAAAACTGTCATTTCCGGAACTTGCTCAACGAACTTGCATAGCGAGTTTCGTTTTGACATTTTCTTCTATTGTTTGGCTTTGATTGATGGATGAAGGTTATTGATTGATATTTTTATACTTGATATTGTGATAAGAATCTCCAGGACCACTTCATTACCCTTTCAAACACCATTGTTTTCAACATCCTAATATATGTCAAATACTCGATTGTTTTGTTGCTTTCAAAATACCATATATTGCTTTGTTGTTTTCTTGAAATTTTAAATCATAGTTGTCATGTGTAACCAATGGCTTTTCATGCATGCCATTTTTATTTTTAGAATAATCAAGAAAACAACTCCATACACATTTTCTTCTTGCAAATGATCATGAATTGTTTCACTGCTTAGAGTTCCTAGGCATGCAAATTCAAAACTCTGCTTTTCACATAAATAAGAAAAAACAAGTACTTCATTGTCTTCTTGAAACTCTATGTCATCAATTGGTTTTGAGTCTAAATATTTTGTACATACAAATTTAGAGAATAAAAGGACTAAAGATCCATTTGATTGACTATCTTGATCTCTCTCTTGGTCACACAAAAGTTGGCAAGACTGTTGTAGACTTTCATCAAATTCGGGAATAGGAATATGGTTGTCATCATTAAAATCCTACTCGGTTTCATTTTCATCTAAGATAGAAGATACCATTTCTTGTTGGTTATGAAAAGGGTTTTCGTACAAAGGTTCCAGGATTTCTTCATCCATGAATTCTTCATCGCCATAAAATTTTTCCAAATTTTGAACGAAATTTTCAAAATGATCACAACAATTTTGAACCAACAACAAAGATGAATAAGATTCTTTATAATGTTCATAATGTGTTGTATGAAAATCTTGTAATGAATAAAGACTTGCAAATAGTAATTTTTCATACCATTGTTTTGCCTTTCCCTCAAAGGTGGCCATGAACATCTTCATCAAACAGTATTTATGAAATTGAACCCTTATCTTACGCACATGCATGTGAAATTTAACCAAGTGCAAAGCAGCATCGTCTCTTTTGTCATCTCTAAATTTTGGAAAATATGTTTGCCAATCTATACGAGGCATTCGATTTGGAAAACCGGGAATGTGAGAGGGATTCATTGGAGCATACCTTGCTGATCTGTGATCTATATTGAAGTAGTGGACTCGCCCTGAAAGTCTTTAGGCTACTGAGTCTTTGGACAGTGGAGTCATCATGAAACTTCTGAACTGTAGATTATTGAAAATGGAGTCGCTAGGTAAATGATGTACAGTCTTTCTGTGTATGACTATTGTTCACCATCGGTACTCAAATGTGAAATTTGTCATTTATCTTAGTGAAAGTTTCACTTTCACTCCCCGACAACGACGCCAAAATGTTATCACTCTGCAATTTCCCTTGGCTACGGGAGGGAAACCACAGAGGTAACCACAAACCACTTTGGGCTTGAAATATGGCATTTTCAAAATAGAGATGGCTCTCTCAATATAAATTAGGCTCAATGGCAAAATATTAAATGGAAATGAGGTTTAAGATGTGGTTGATGGCAAAGGTGAAAAAGAATCCATTGGGCATGGAGTCAACTTTGAAGAAAATAGAACTATCAGTGATTGGTGGGTAGAACTATCAAAGAAGCAGAGGCTAGATAGGTGATAATATTTCAGTTTAAAATATTTTTATTGTGAAATGGAAGAAAGAGAAAACAAATAACTGCATTCAAAGCACCAACTGGGATGAATTTTGATTGAGTTAAGAAGAGATAACAATACTTAAATTACTTGAATCTAAAGCACCAATATCAGATGGATTTCAGACCATTAGCTTTCCAATTTAAGTATATAAGGTTGCAGATGAAATGAGAAAAGAAAACATGAAATACATACATAAGAAAGAAACACACACTTCAGATCACCACCATAAGAATCTCTAGTATGAATAACATTGTACTTCTGCATTAATATTCCATTAAAATCCAAAAAGATTACAAAATGCTAAAGAGAAATGTCATTTATGCTTCTTCCAACCCCCCTGGTCAATCAAAATTACAAATATATATAGAAATGACTCTTCCCCAAGCTAAGGAGGTCAAGCTCAACTCCTTCCCAAAGTTGGATATAGTTACAAGAGTATAGCAACATGTTTAGAATTGTCTGCTAGGAAATATGAATCAATTTTCTGGAAAATACGTTGTAAAGATTCATTCAAATCTTCCAAACCATGACACACGTGAAGAAACTGAGAGAGGTTTTTGTGAATGGGCTCGTTTTTGACAAAATCCTCTTTTAGTTTCAAAAATTCATCTCCAGAGTCTCGAGATCTACGCCCAAAGATAATGACTAAAACATGAAATCATTAAATGTTTAAATATGAAAAATAGGTTGTAAAGATACATTTGAATCTTCAAAACCATGACACCTGTGAAGAAACTGAGAGAGGTTTTTGTGAATGGATTCGTTATTGACAAAAGTCTCTTTCAGTTCTCAAATATTCATTTCCCGCGTCTTGAGATACGTGCCCAAAGATAATGACTAAAACAAGAAATCATTAAATGTTTAAATCTGAAAAATAGGTTGTAAAGATCCATTCGAATCTTCCAAACCATGACACCTAGAGAAATTGAGAGAGGTTTTTGTGAATGGGCTCATGATTGACAAAATACTCTTTCAATTTTCAAAGATGCCTTTCCATGTGGTCAGAAACTGAGTTTGAAGTTGACTTCAAAAACAGTCATCTCCAGAACTTGCACAATGAACTTGCGTAACAAGTTTCCTTTTGACATTTTCTTCTATTGTTTGGATTTGATTGATGGTTGAAGGTCACTGATTGATAGTTTGACACTTGAGATGATGATAATCATCCCCATAACCACTTCATTACCCTTTCAAATACCATTTTTTTCAACATCCTAATATATGTCAAATACTCGATTCAAACTTTGACCCTTGAGCAAATTATAGGACACTAACAGAAAGTTCTTTCTCTCTACTATCATTCTACATTGTACACTTAAGAAGATATTAAGTCAGCAAAGAGATCTAGCAAAAAAAGAAGGATTCAACCCAGCCTGCCTTAAGGAACCAGCGTAGAAGTTTGAAGGTTTTGATATGTTTTTGGAAGAATTCTTGGAAGAGTGTTAAGTGTCATCTAGTAGCCCTATCCAAAAAGGATTGAATGCAAAAGAATGCCCTTTGAATTAGAGCCTTCATTCAGGAATAACAAGCCTACAAAGTATATGACTGCAGAAATTGTTACAAGACTGCAGAAATTCAGCCAAGCCAGATCTAAGGGTTTATATCAGTAATTGCTCAAACGTTTTCATTCGGGAAGGTCTTATAAGCCTTGGAAAGTTCAGATCTACTAGTTATTCTTTAGATCTACTAGTAGCGCAAGCAAAAGGTCTCTAGCCATCCTCTCTCTTATGAATTTTGTATTGTAGCACCTGATTGGGGTCTTTTTATACCTACAAGCTTATTCATTAATAAAGAGGAAGATATTTTGTTGGGGTTTTCTCCCTCGTTGGGTTTCCCAGGGTAAATCTTTGTGTCCTTGTATGATCTTTATTTTTTACATTGATCTTATTTAATTTATTTAGTGTTGTGGATTGAAATTTATAAAGTGTTCAAAAAGAAGCTAAAAGTTCATCTACATATAAATCAAGCTCAAAATTTAACATGGTATCATAGTTTTGGGTGTAAGGAGCTCGTTGTTGCAACATTTGAGCCTACACAGATCAAGGAGAAGATCTTGATCCAGTCTAGTGTAAATCAAATCCATAAAAATGGCATCCTCTTCTATCTCAGTTAGGGCCGAGGACAGATTAGAGGGAGCTTCAAACTTTAATGTTTGAAAGGGTCATGAATATTTTATAGGAACACGAATTGGATTAGTATGTGACTTCTGTGGTAGAGGAGCCAACATCTAATGTAGGGAGAGCAGCCTTCAAAAGGAATCAGGCCAAGGCAAAGCGTATTATATTTGACTCTGTCAAATACAATATTATGCCTGTGATTACCTCCCTCATGATAGCCAAGGAATGTATGGACACTCTCATAAATCATTATGAGAAGAAGTCTCCTAGCCAAAAGAGAACCCTAAAGCACAAACTTAAATATCTGAAGATGGAGAAGGGAGAATCAATTGCCTCTTTCCATTCAAGGATAGCACAAATTCAAGATCAGTTACTAGTTATAGGTGTTACAGTGGATGATGATGATCTGGTGTAGGTTGTTTTTGATGGACTCCCTTCATCTTGGGAAAAATTTTTGTCCAACGTAAGTGGTAGGAAGATCTAGCCTACCTTTGATAGGTTGTGGCATGACTGTCTGCAGGAATAAAGTCACATGGCTATCAGGAATGAGCTTCCCAAGGAAGAGCACATTGCATTCGCCACCAAATTCAAGGGAAGAAGAAAATCTACCTTCCAAAAGAATTTCCAGAAAAAGGAAAACACCAAAGGAGCGTTTAAAGGTAAGGGATTTGATATTTCTAGAGTGAAGTGTTATAATTTCAACAAAATGGAACATTTTGCAAAGGATTGTTGGTCCAATAAGAAAGGGAGTCATATGAAAGGGAAGCATCATGTTTCCACTACTGAGGATGAAGAATCAAAGAAGAGACAAAAGGGGTCTCCTAGTTAAAAGGAGAAGAAGAAAGAATATTTCTTGGTATCAACATTATCTAGTACAATGATTACAGGACCTAACACTTGGCTAATTGACAGTGGAGCATCAAAACATATGATAGGTTATAAGAACATCCTCTCTAACTTTAGGAAGAGGACTTTCTTAGATCAAGTGGAGCTTGGGGATAAAAAAATATACAAGATTGAAGGAGTGGGTTCCATCTCCTTCCGACGAGAATCTGGATCTATACTTCACATTGATGAAGTCTTATATGTGCCTAGATTGAGGAAAAATATTTTATCAGTTGCAACTATTGAGGACAAGGGTTATTGGGTAAACTTTATGGAGAGAAAAGTGCTACTATGGGCCAAGGGTAGCCAGTTGAATTCAACCGAGCCTATTGGGGTTCAAAGAGGCAGATTATATATAGTGACATGACAATTTTTTCAGGCACTTGCTCATGATACATCTCGCTCCAACAAGTTATGGAATAGGAGGTTCGGCCACTTGCACTACAAAGTGCTTCTGGATCTTTAGACAATAGTAAGTGGTATGCCTTCTATTTCTGCTAATAAAGATGAAGTTTGCAAAGGTTGTTTACTTGGGAAAAATACAAAAAAAGTCATTTTCTAGCAGTGATAGTAGAGCCAAAGGAATACTAAATCTTGTGCATTCTGATGTTTGTGGACCCATGTCATCTCGTTCTCTTAGCGGTTTTCTGTATTATGTGATCTTCATTGATGATTATTCTAGAAAATGTTGGATTTACTTCCTTAAAGCTAAAAATAGACTTTTGAGAAGTTTAAGGAATTTAAGGCATTCATAGAGAACCAGACAAGAAAACAAATCAAGGTTCTAAGAACTGACAATGGGGGAGAATTTGAGTCACACCAATTTGAATATTTATGAAAGGAAATAGGAATCAAAAGGTAGTTGACAGTGCCCTATAATCCTCAGCAAAATGGTGTTGCTGAGAGAAAGAATAGGACTATCTGTGAAGTAGCAAAATCTTTGGTGTTTGACCAAGACTTACCCAACTCCCTTTGGGCAGAAGCTACAACTATTGCAGTATATGTGCATAACAAGTGTCATCATGCAATCCTAAAGGATTAAACACCTAAAGAAGTATTTACAAGGATAAAACCAGAAGTAGGGCACCTTAGGATTTTCGGCTGCCTGGTTTACATTCATGTTCCTAAGGAAAAGACAACTAAAATGGAACCCTCTGGAAAGAAAGGGACCTTTGTAGGATATAGTGAAAGCTCTAAAGCTTATAGGATCTATATTCCACGACAAATAACGATAGAAGTAAGCCGAGATGTTACCTTCCATGAAGAAGCCACTCTTAGGAAGACTAGAGAACTTCAACAAGAAGCCGAAATTGAACATCCAGCTTCTCCTTCATCTGATCATTCTGATTCAGACAGTTAGAGGGAGGAATTTCATGAAGGTCCAAATGATGAGCCTTTAGAGCCTGTTGAGACTTTGGAAAGGTCTCTTGAAGAACCACCTACCAAGAGAAAACCATTATGGTTCAAAGAAACAATGCACGAAGCAGGAAATATTGCAACCCCTAAAGGGACCTTCAAGGAAAGAAAAAGGCCACACAGGTTTGGTGGCTATGTTGCTTTGGTAAGAAACATTAGTGATTATGAGCCTACCTTATTTGAAGAAGCTGATAGGTTACATGTATGGAAAGATGTTATGCTAGAAGAATACAGGCCTATCATGAAGAACAATGTTTGGGAAATTGTACCCAAACCAAAGAATACATCAGTAGTCTCCTCCAAAGGGATTTATAAGATAAAACATGCGGCTGATGGAAGTGTTGAAAAATATAAGGCCATATTTGTTGCCAGAGGTTTTTCACATAATCAAGGTATAGACTACGATGAGATATTTTCCCCAGTAGCCAAGTATACTTCCATTCGTACTGTCATTTCTTTGGCTTATGTACTTGGTTGGAAATTACATCAGATGGATGTAAAGACAACATTTCTAAATGGTAAAATGGAACAAGAAGTTTTTGTGGAACAACCTGAAGGGTTTGTAATGCATAGCATGGACTCTCATGCATGTAAACTAAGTAAAGCATTGTATGACCTTAAACAAGCTCCCATGGTATGGTATGAAAGAATTGATGGCCTTCTAAAGGGATTGGGTTTTCAAAAAAGTGATGTTGATGCTAATCTATACTTTAAACTTGATAGGAACCAGCCCATTATGCTTGTCCTTTATGTGGATTACATCTTCCTTACAGGAGATGAAGGTCTTATAGCCTGGTGCAAGAGGGAGCTCATTTCAAAGTTTGAAATGAAGGATTTGGGCCTAATGTATTTCTTCCTTGGTTTGGAAGTTTGGAAAATACAAGGTGAAATCTTTCTGGCATAGGGAAAGTACATAGTTGATGTGTTGAAAAGGTTTGGAATGATGGAATGTAAATCCATGACTACTCCCATGATTACAAACCCAAGGAAGTTGCATGATTCATATACTAGATCAGATTTGCTGGATCCCACCATGTATAGGCAGCTTATTAGATCACTAATGTATGTGATTCACACCAGGCTTGATATTTGTTATGCAGACAGTGCATTGAACCAATTTATGGTTGAGCCGAGATAGAGACACTGGGTGGAAACTAAACATGTTTTGAGATATCTCTGAGGAACAATTACTTATGGTTTAATATATACATCCAGTGATGGTATATTTCTGCATGGTTACACAAATGTTGACTGGGTTGGAAGCCCAGTGGACAGGAAACGTACTTTAGGTTAATGCTTCAGTTTAGGATCCGCTATGATCTCCTGGTCAAGAAGGAAACAGGGATCCATTGCACAGAGTACAACCGAGGCTGAGTATATTGCAGATATTGATGCCAATAGGGAAGCAATATGGCTCAAGAAATTGATTTATGGGTTGTTTGGTGATAGGCTAGAGACGACAGTTATACGCTGTGATAATCGAAGTTGTTTAAAGCTTACAGAGAATCTAGTATTTAACAACAGGTCAAAGCATATTGACATGAGATACCATTATATCAAAGGCATGGTCCAAAGAAAGATAGTCAAGCTACAGTACATAGTAACAAATGAGTAGGTGGAAGATATCCTGACCAAGCCATTGCCATTGAAATAGTTTGTGCACCTGAGGGGAAAGATTGGAGTTGCAGAGAATGACTCCCTCGTTGAGAGGGAGTGTTAAAATTAGTAGCATCGGAATTTATTCTCCAATGAGAGGCCTTAAGTGGCCACCCTGAGGCTAGCCAGGAAGATTTAGAGAATCATCCAGTCTTATGAGTCATGGCCAGAGTCAAGGTGATGGCAAGAGTCAAGGTGAACGTAGAAACCTTGTGAGCCAAACAAGAGTCGGGACGAAGGAGATGCTAGGATAAATCTTGTGAGCCTAGTGCAAAAGTCAAGGTAAATGTACAAACCTTGTAAGCCTAGTGCAAAATTCAAGATGAAGAAATAAACCTTGTGAGTCTAGTGCAAAAGTCAAGGTGAAGGAACAAACCTTGTGAGCCTAGTACAAAAGTCAAGGTACAAACCTTGCGAGCCAAGTGCAAAATTCAAGGTAGAGTTTAGCAAGAGTCGGGACGAACATACAAGGCTTGTGAGATAGGCTGGTATGTGGGATGACCATTTGGTCTTTGTTGTGATCCTCTAAGAGCTAGCCACTCTTGAGAGACACTTTAGCAAGTGAAAGAATCAAATGACCACATGAGTAATAAAGATCTTCCTCTTATTAATGTAATAAAGCAGTTATGAGTAGGTGAGGACCATGTAAGATGAGAGAAAGATAAGATGTGCTTGCTAATGTTGTAATTAGTCTAAATGACTAAGGTTAAATGTGTAATGAAGAATTAAAAGGATAAAAGCCTAAGTTGTAATGTTATAATGTTATATTATGTCAATGAGCAATTAGAAGAAGGGGGTCGAACTCCATGACTAGGAAGATGAACTTAAGTCTTCCATGGAGGTTCTAGAAAGCCAAACTTGACCCAAGAAGATAAGGTCGACTTTGTTGGAGTTACTTCACACACACCTAGGATTTCTTTTTCCTAAGGTTTTTATTTGTTTATTAGTCATAATTAGTCATTATCCAGTCTCCTATATTTTAGGGGAGAATATTCCACCTAGAGAATATTCTCTTTCAGTTGACACTTCAGTTTGACTAGTTGAGTTGAGTTTAGATGTTGCATTGGGATCATCACCATGCAACATTGGGATCATCACCATGCTAATTCGACATTGCCTTGGTATCATCACCAGAGTGGCACATTAGCCTTGATTCCTTGAGTTAACTCCTCACTACTCTTTGTTCAGACAGTTAACTGAAGACTAGTTGACTAGTTAACTCAACTAGGTGGCAGTTCACTCTCGTAACTGCCTGAGAGACTAGAATAGGTGGCAGTTCACTCCCGTAACTTCTTGTGTGTGTCTAGATCACTCTAGACCACCACTATGGTGACTTGGTTCACCTCAAGTCGAACTCATTGAGTTATACAGAGTATATCATGTGTAAATTATTCATTTTTCACAACGGTTAATGAGAATTCTTTCATTCTTTCTCTCCTGCTTCTTTCTCCTTTTCTCTCTGCAAATGTGTGTATCATTGTTTAGCTAGATCTATTTTGTGCAGGTTCAACACATTTACATGGTATCAGAGCCGATGGACTACTAAGCAAAAGCTACACCAAAAAATTTTGCAGGTACAAAAGATTGAAGATAGCGGAAAGATAGAATTCCAAAAAGAATTCATTCTTACACCTTACAACTATTTTTCATGGAAGGAAAAAATAGCCATACATCTCCGATATAGAGGGTTGTATAGGTTAACCATGAATACAGATACATAACCGACATCAGCCATAGAAAAATCCAAGTACTTAAATCGCATGGATGAGGCACTCGGAACAATTTGCAGTCTTATTTCTCCCGATCTCATTTTTCACATATCTTCTTGTAAGACTCCCAATGAAGCCTGGAAAATCTTGGAAGGGCTCTTTGGAAAACAGGATGAGATGAGGAGACATATGCTAGAGGTGGAGATGCTCACATTGGATCCAAAAAGCTTCGACAATATCCAAGATTTCTTTACAAAATTCAAGGATTTATTGTCGCAACTCAAAGCTTGCGGGGTTGATAAATCGGCAGAGGAGAAACAAATGGTTCTCACCATTCTCTCCAAGCTTGGACTTGAGTTCTCTGTATTCGTATCCACATTCCATACTGTCAGATTTGCCTCTGGAGCCACCTGGAAGATGCCTTCTCTTGAGGACTTTATCGAATCCCTGACACAAGAGAAAACCAAGCTCATCAACATGGGCGCAATCAAAGGCCCAAGGGCGCATGCACTCACTGTGCATGATGGCAGCCACAAAT
>SNQJ01S0098350.1:268-14670 GCA_010110895.2 Picea sitchensis | reverse complement strand
TCCTAAGGTTTTTATTTGTTTATTAGTCATAATTAGTCATTATCCAGTCTCCTCTATTTTAGGGGAGAATATTCCACCTGGAGAATATTCTCTTTCAGTTGACACTTCAGTTTGACTAGTTGAGTTGAGTTTAAATGTTGCATTGGGATCATCACCATGCAACATTGGGATCATCACCATGCTAATTCGATCTTGCCTTGGTATCATCACCAGAGTGGTGCATTAGCCTTGATTCCCTGAGTTAACTTCTCACTACTCTCTATTCAAATAGTTAACTGAAGACTAGTTGACTAGTTAACTCAACTAGGTGGCAGTTCACTCCCGTAACTGCCTAAGAGACTAGAATAGGTGGCAGTTCACTCCCGTAACTGCTTGTGTGTGTCCAGATCACTCTAGACCACCACTATGGTGACTTGGTTCACTTCAAGTCGAACTCATTGAGTTATACAGAGTATATCATGTGTAAATTATTCATTTTTCACAACGATTAATGATAATTCTTTCATTCTTTCTCTCCTTCTTTCTCCTTTTCTCTCTGCAAATGTGTGTATCATTGTTTAGCTAGATCTATTCTGTGCAGTTTCAACACATTTACAGACTTAACCCAACAAGAGAATAGAAGGCTTCTAGAAGGTTGACTTAACCCAAGATGAGAATCTTCTAGAAGAATGACTTAACCCAACATGGAAATAGATCTGAACACATGCAAAAAATTAAGAAAAGGGCAAGAAGGCTAATTCACAACACACAGAAAAACCTAGCCGCCTTCTCAAGCACTCATCTAGGGTTTGAGTGACTCGCTAAATCAATTTGTTGCAAGGGTTTCAGGAGGTTGTTGGGTTTGATCTAGGGCTCAATAGAAACCTCTTGCTCTCTACTATCATTCTACATTGAACGCTCAAGGAGATATTCAGTCAGCAAAGAGATCTAGCACAAAAAGAAGGGTATGGCCCAACCTGCCTTAAGGAACCAGCGTAGAAGTTTGGAGGTTTCGATCTGTTTTTAGAAGCATTTTTGGAAGGGTGTTAAGTGTCATCTAGTAGCCCTATCCAAGAAGGATTGAATGCAAAATAACGCCCTTTGAATAAGAGCCTTCATTCAGGAATAACAAGTCTACAAAGTACAGGACTGCAGAATTCGTTACAAGGCTGCAGAAATTCGGCCAAGTCAGATCTAAGGGTTTCTATCAGTAATTGCTCAAGCGTTTTCATTCAAAAAGGTCTTATAAGCCTTGGAAAGTTCAGATCTACAACTTATTCTTCAGATCTACTAACAGCACAAGCAAAAAGTCTCTAGCCGTCCTCTCTCTCTTATGAATTTTGTACAGTAGCACCCCATTGGGGTTTTCTTGTACCTGCAAGCTTATTCATTAATAAAGAGGAAGATCTTTTGCTGGGGTTTTCTCCCTCATTGGGTTTCCCCAGGGTAAATCTTTGTGCCCTTGTATGATCTTTATTTTTTACGCTGCTCTTATTCAGTTTATTCAGTATTGTGGATTGAAATTTCTTTAGTGTTGAAAAAGAAGTTAAGAATTTATCTACATATAAATCAAGCTCAAAATTTAACATGGTGAACCCATGAGTAACCGGAATGTAGTTCATATAGTCTCATGTGGCTTTGATGTGGCAAAGAAGACATTTGATGAATGTGAAGATTGCAAATATTGTAGTAGCTCAAGTGATCAAAGCAAACCCCACAGAAAATTGCAACAGAAATATATAGCGATGGCCCTGATCTTGGTTTGACCATTGTATGCATAGCCTCTATTTATAATCTGCTCAGATTCTTTCTTGGTTTTGGTAGAATGAGGAATTATGAGTTAATGTGAAAGACATATAGTTAGGTTAGGAGTTGTACCTATAGTATCCTGGGATCTCTGGCCAGCTATGCCAACCTACATTTGAGACGAAAATTTGAAAGTTAACAGAGAAGCTCTTCAGCATAAAAAATAACAAAACATTCACACATTGATTCTTCCATTTGGTGCTTAAAACATCCATTAGACATCCAAACTCTGCTCTTGAGATTGAAAATAAAAATAGTTCCTTGCTACAAATGCAAGGTTAGCTACATGCTTGAGTTTGTTAGCAAGCAATTTTTCATTGTTTGCCTTACTTAGAATGTGGCAAAATTAATCTACTAAAGAGAAGCTTCTAAAATTCCTTAGCCCTTTTAGTTGTGATATTCCCAGATGCAGTACCCATGCGCAGTCCCATCCCGCTTTTGAAGCAGTCTTCTTGAAGGTAAAATAGCCAAGAGTTTGAGAGGGAAATTTCCATTAGTCTTACCTCCATTTGTGAACAACGAGCTGCCCAGTGGGCTGCGAGGAAGTAACATTTGAGTTTTGGAGCTCATTTCTTGCAGTTGTAAACTATATTGGGTATCGTACAAAATCTCTGCTGTTATTGTTCAGCTGAATATTTAATATTCCTATGTAGTTTTCCCAGCAACAATTATATATCCCCTGCTCCAAATTGTTTCATTTGGCTCCCATTTTAGTAGCGTGATGTGAACATGGCTTCAATAATCCCACACAGGAAGATTGTTTGGCTTTGAAGTTTGAAACGATGGATACATTTAGCACCCCTTACAATAATTTCTTGTTTAAGAGCCTTAGGGAGGACCTTTGTTTGAAAGTGGCAAAGACCAGTAACTTGAAGGTTCTTGGCAACTCAAATAGATGTTCCAAAGGACATGTTTCATCAGCCCAAATTTATAACTTGTGACTGTGGTAACAACAAAGAAGTGTTCTTTCTTTTTACCATCATTAGCACAGATCGCATACTGAACAATAGCCTTCCATCTTGTCTTCCAAGATAATCTTCCCAACATTGTATGGATGTTTTAAATGTGTAGGTGTGACCTGTCTGCTACAATGAAAGCATGAACTTGTTTGTTGATATCAATCCAGCTACATCCAGGTGTCTTTTCCACACGCCTCTCCTTCATCATTTCCCTTACCTTTTTAATGCTATCCCACCTACCAGCTGCAGCATAGATGCCTAAGAGTAGGAGATAAGGTGCAGAATTTTTAGAGTCCAACTCAAAAGTGCGTTCGGCCACATATTCTCCCATCTCTAAATTGTTATGCATTCTACAGGCACCAAGTAAACAACTCCACACAGTAGCATCAGGTTTTATTGGCATGTTGTTTATGAAGTGTTGTGCTTCATACAAACGCCCTGCTCGGCCAAGAAGGTCAACCATGCAGTTATAGTGTTCCATTGAAGGTGTGATATGGTAGCATTCCCTCATGCGGTTGAAATAGTGATAGCCCTCATCCACTAGACCTGCATGGCTGCACGCAGACAATACACAAACTAAGGTGATATGGTCAGGGATCACACCACAGCGTTTCATTTGTTCAAAGTGTTTGAGGGCCTCCTTCCCACAACCATGCATAGCATATCCTCCAATCATTGTTGTCCAGGAAACAACATCCCTGTGATGCATGTTGTCAAATAATTCACGTGCCTTTTCTAAGCTACCACATTTTACATACATGTCTATCAAGGCATTCACCACAATAACATGAGACTGAAATCCGTTCCTGATTATTTTTTCATGAATCTCCATACCCTGATCCTCTGCTGCCAAGTTGGCACACACAAGTAGAATACTGGCAAAGGTTTTGTAGTCCATACTAACTCCTGCCAGTTGCATTTCTCGAAAAAGCATCAGGGCCTCCTCGCCATATCCATTTTGGCCAAATCCTGCAATCATTGCATTCCATGACACTACAGTACGTTGAGGCATTTCATTGAAGAACTTCAGGGCCCTCTCAACAAGCCCACTCTGTGCAAATCCCGAAACAATTGCTGTCCAAGCGAAGACATCTCTTTGAGGCATTTGATGAAAGAGCTCGAGGGCCTTATCAACAAGTCCATTCTGTGCAAGTCCTGCAATCATCGCGTTCCATGACACTGCAGTTCGTTGGGGTATTTTCTTAAATAGTTTGAGGGCTTCATGAACAAACCCGTTCTGCATAAATCCGGCAATCATCGCATTCCACGAGGCCGCATTTTTCTGAGGCATTTCCTTAAAGAGTTTCAGTGCCTCGTCAATGCGTCCATTCCGAGCAAACCCAGCAATCATGGCATTCCAAGAAACCACGTTTCGTTGAGGCATTTCCTCAAACAGTTTCAAGGCCTCATCAACAAGTCCATTTTGTGCATAACCTGAAATCATAGCTGTCCAAGAATATACATCTTTCTTAGGCATTTTTCGAAAGAGCATCAGGGCCTCACTAAGATGCCCTGTCTTCGCATATCCTGCAATCATGGCCGTCCAGGCAACCATGTCTGGTTTGGACATTTTGTCAAACAATTCCCGCGCCTTCTCTATACTCCCACATTTAGCGTACATATCTACAAGTCCACTCATCACAAAGGCATCAGACTGAAATCCGCTTCTTGTTATTTCTTGGTGTATGTCCATACCCTTATCCAGAGATGGCAAGCTGGCACATGCTGGGAGAACGCTTGCAAAGGTGAACTGATTGGGTTGAATACCCCTTGGCTGCATTTGGTAAAAAAGCGTCAGCGCCTCCTCGGGAATCCCATGCTTTGAGCAAGCTGCGATCATCATAGTCCATGAGCAGACATCTGGATTGGGTATTTGGTTGAAAACTCTGCGAGCGTCCACCAAACTCCCGCACTTGACATACATATTGATAAGCGCGTTCCATAAACGATTGCCTCCCTTAAATCTCTGATTGTTTATATGGGCATGAATTCGTTTGCCCTCGGACAGGGTTTTGTTCTTCATGCAGACCTGCAAAAGAGAAACATATGTGCAAGAATCTACATGGCTGCCCGGGGTGTTCAAAATGCTCAGCGCCTCCTTCAAACAGCCCTTCTTACACAGTGTTCTCACATCTTGGAGAGAAGTAGTGTTTATTTTTATTTTAGGAAGAGAAGCAGGAGACATTCTCTTTTGAAGGTGAGATACCAACCCAATACACAATGCTGCCATGTTTTTCTTCCTCCCACTGCTTAATGGTACCATCTGTAGCTGATGCAGGAACACCAGCCCACGTCATTGTCGAGCAAGCGGAGCCCTGGATGACGTGAGCAGCTGGAGTTTCCACAATCCCTCCCAGTTGTTGATTTACTCGACGCCTACATCCCCTCTCACCATTGATCTGCCCTCCTCAACACTACACTTTTGATTGTTTATTAATTTTAATAGCTAGCATACTTCTAAGTGGGCAAATGGGAATGCCAAGTAATTTGTTAAGAAACTTCAGGGGCATTTAAATCGTCAAAATCACAATCACTCTGGGTGCACCAACCATAACTAGTTGGATTTCTTGAGTGTCTCTCCCAACTACAATGAGTTTCGACCTTGGGTCGACCTACAAATGAAACCCTTTTAAACCAATCAAACTTGTGGAATTTGACATATTAATGTTGTTAATAGGAATCATAAAAATATTAAAATTAAAATGATTTTATTTGAAATTAATTCACTATTTTGATGATGAACTCTTAAAATAACTTTTTAATTGGTGAAAACTTTATATACTCTAGAGTAAATTCTATAATTAAATGTATGATCTTTAAGTTATGATTTTATTTTAAAAACAAGAATAAGATAATAGAATTTTAAAATAATATGTTTTGGTCTTGTATATTGTTGTGCATAAAATTTTTAATATTAATATACTAATTATTTGACTAATCTAAATAAATATAGATATTTTCATAATTTTAATATTTATATATACTTATAAATGAGTGTATATTATGATATTAATTATTAATATGATAATGATGATATATACTTTTTTTTGTGAGCTATTTGTTTGTGTTACTTTTCATGAACAAAAATTACATAAAATATTCCAAAGATTGGTGTGAGGCTACCATAGAAGGAAACCAACCCCACCACCAATTATAAAAGTTCCATAAAATATTGCTACGATTGTTCCAAGCTGGCATAGTTAAAGATTTTAGGCTGTAATAGACTATTCTGGGCCTATGAATATACCAACAAAGATGTCTTTATAATTTGATAGGCCAGACAGAGGCTACAAAAATAAAAAAATAACAGTCCATGATAGATTACTTGATAGAGTTGTAGGGGAAAGCATGCATGGACGATTCCGACCACTTGGGGGCCATTATTTCCTGGAGCAATTCCTCTTCATTGCGTCGTTGTGCAAGGTTCTTCAGACCCGAATCCAAAAGCCAGTCCAGGTGTTTTTCCATCATCTCTTGGCGAAATTTCTACTCGTCATTATCTCGATCCAGCTCCATGATGATTTATCTCTGAGCATTAGTGAAAACCGAGTGAGGAGGGGGCCAAGGATTAGATATAGAGGTTTCTTCTGGGTTGGGGATATGGGTGGTAGTGGCAGAAGTGGTCACAAGAGTGGAGGTAGACTTGCAATATTCGGCTTCAGTTGGAGGGGAGGAGGAGTGATTAGTCATTCGGGAGTGGCAAGGACAAACACAACACGGAAAAGGTCAGAAACTAGTGTAGGGGGTTCGACCACGTAGAACAGAGTGAGAGCCAGCTCGAAGTGATCTAGCGTGCTCTCTGGGAATGAGTAAGAACGAGTAGAGACAAAGGTTGAGGATGACAGAGGTGAAGGGGACCCTCGCGACTATGAAGAGAAACCTGTAGCAAGGTAAGAGCAATGAGCGGAGATAGAAAAACTAGAGAGCATGCAGAGTTGGATGAATAACAAGGTAAAGTGTCTTCCTGGTGAAGACAATGGTCTTAAGACACGAAAGGATCTGGAGATCCATTAATTTCACATGAGTAACACTCATGGTGGAGGCCAGTTGCAGGGACGATCGCTGGAGGGGGCAAGTCGGGAGTAAATAAATGATGTCAGGGCGCCAAACAAGAAGATAGGGGAAGGGTTGTTTGTTGTGGATCGCTCGTGACATGGCATCCAGGTGTCATCCCATCTAGGGTTAATGATGATAGTTCTCATCCATTCAGACCAAATTTAATTAATATAAGTACTTATAAAGTTGTCAGTTGGATATCACTTCAATTTAACTTTAATTTAACTTAAAGTTGTTGTGTGATAAAGTGTAATTGAATGTTATTCTTGAACCTATATATAATAATTATCCTTAATAATAATTTATTAAGAAAACAAAATCAAAGATTAAACTTTAGAGTGGTAGCATGAAGAAGGTTCGAATTTCACAAGGAGAAACCATTTTGAATTGAATGAAATATAAAAATATTATTTAATAATAGTTATAGTCATAATTGTAGTCATAATTATAATAATAATAGATGATAAATTATTAAGAATATTTTGTTTTTAACAATCTTCATTGAGGGTGTAATTCTCGAGACTTTTTTAAGTGAAATTTAATTTTACTTTTGGTCATGTTCAAAATAAATGTCATTTACAAAGATGTATCAAAGTAATAAAATATTTTTTTTAGATAAATATCTTTATATTCTTGGTCCTATAACAATAAGTAAACATTGATCCTTCATATTATTAATCCCATCTATAATGATGCCCTATCCTTAACCCTATCTACAATAAATGGCTCACTTTGTAAAGACACAACACATCTATGAAATCACTTTTTTGGAAAAACATGTTAGAACTATAAAACCATCCTTTCTATTAACAAATCCCCCATCCTTTGCTCCATAGGCAATAAACACCTCCATTGGGAGCCCATCTAATATAAAAGACACCCCTTGTGAATATGCTTGAGAGCTATGAAATCCTACTATAAAAGACTTGTGAATATGCTTGAAAACTATGAAATCCTCCCCTTTGGGGAGAAATGCTAAAATCATGAAATAGTTTCTTCTCCTAAGAAACCCACCATCCTTAGCATTAAAGGACTATGTGTAATCCACAGAAGCATAATTTGCCACTTGAAAAAAGTAAATATTAATGGTGCAATGATAACACTTATACTATAAGCTAAGTTTAAATTTGTATATAGCAAATAAAGCTAGTTTTTGGAATGTTTTTTTATTATATTTACTTTAGTGGAAATTTTCAAATTTCAAATTTAAAGTGTTGAAATTGTTATTTTAATGAAAATGAACTTAACAAATTCATTTTTAATATGAAAATCAATTAAATTTCAAAATTTCACTATCAAAATTGTGATTGTTTTATGGTTGATTTCCTTGCCTACAATACTTCATTTTCACCAAAGCAAATACATATACATGTTTATAATGATACTTTAAAATTATTGAAAAAAACAAATTTTAATAAATATTTAAAACAATTACTTGTAAAAATAATTAAACAAATAAATACATATTAAAAATAATATTTTATTTTTCTAAATCATCTTTTTCCAAAAATTTAAAACAATGAAATATACATTACTAATAAGGTTTTTATAAAAATAAAATATTTTTTTATTAAAAATTTAAAACAATGAATTTTGAAAAATGAACATCACATCCAAAATATTATTAAAAACATCCATCTGTAATGTTGTTTCTCTTTAAAAGGATATGGAAACGTCATTAACAACGCACTTAATACTCTTGTAACTAAATGCGTACTTGGGTCATGTTTCTTGAGTGCTCTGATGACTCTTTATCCTGGAAAAGTGATTTGTCATGCTCGGAATCATGATTGGTATAGCACATCGTAGTATTTTTAATTAGGAAGATAGTTCGTCTATGACTAAGGATTGTTGTGTTACAATTTCAAAGATACTTTTGAAAAAAAATAACAAAGTTATTTTTAAATAAATGTATTATATAAGTAAATATTAACACAATATATGAATTTATTAAATATTAAATTATATAGAAAACAAAATAATTTATATATAATTTTAAACATTAAAATTAAAATTAGTAATTCTACTCTATCTTATTAATATTTAAATTATTATAATAATTAAATTATTAAATTGTGTTTTGCATAACAAAGTCAAGAAAACATGAAATATCATGCATGGTATTTTTATGGAATCGTGAATGAAAGATTAAAACAGTTAAAGATTACTCATTTATGATTTCAGTATGCCCATTGACCTGGTTATATTGTTGACTTACCACATGTTTATTTCCACCTATCTTCCCGTCCATCTACACTGGTAGTATGTCCTTACCTTTCCTTGTCCAGTTGCTCAGGTATTCCTCGGTACCAATGGACAATAGTTCAACCAGATGCCCAACTTCATTATATATCATTGATTAGGTAATACGCTACCCAACTCCACTCTATATGTTGGTGTGGATTCACACAAATTATAAACACTAAATAGATATTTTGCCCACAATTTTGATGTGACCAATTCTATTTTGAAATTTTATAAATGGCTGTGGTTCCTCCTAGCTGTCCCACTAATATTCCAATTCTAAATAGAAAATCTACATGATGAACATCCTTCGCCTCTATTACTTTATATATCAGATGGCCATCAGACTTATGCCTTACTCTTTGGGAGTTAGTCCATATCCTTAATTTTTACTTTTCACATTATACATTAGATGTTTCATTTCAAAATCAAGATCTTTCATTTCAAAATCAAGATAATATGCTAAGTACAGTTATGTACTGGAGTACAACTATAATGAATAAAGTGATTGTTCTATGTGCATAGTTTATGTAATGAAATCTTTGAATGGAATGAATTGATCCCTCAAGAGAAAACAAAACCAATAATTCCATCTCTGTAATTTTTACCTTTTCACTTAATATCTTTGATGTTTCATTTCAAAATGTAGATAATGAGTGAAGTTATATAATGTAATACAACTACAATAAATACAATAGTTGGCCATGTCCAGAGACATTGTATAGAATCTCGAATGGAATGGATTGGCCTCCTCGAGGAAAACTATCCATAGCCAATGTATATAGTCTCTTAATCAAATGGATTGACCTTCTCAAAAAAAACGAATGGAAAAGAAAATTGTGCTCCTTGATTAATCACAAGGCAGACCATTCCTCATCTTGAACATTCATCAAATCTTAGGTTATCGCGGTGTTTGATTAGAATCAGTAAAATAAATAAAAATTGTTTACGATGATTTATGTTTAACTTAGTTTAAATGTTTTGAGAGAAATTATAAATGCTAAATAATTCAGAAACATAAGTAAAAAACCAAACAACCATCATCGTATCATCGATGCATTCTAAAATCTCGGCCATTAGTAATTTCCATTATCCTACAGGTTTTACTCCCTCTGGAAAGGCATTGATCTGGTATTTTAGAAACGATTACATTGGCTAATATGGTCATTTGAGTTCTTTGATCGGCTTGGATGACTTCTCTCTATGAACAGAACCATTCTAAACACGTTTCAAACAATCTAAACACCTTTCCAATAGTTTTTATTGACAAAAGTGCTTCAAACAAAAAATGCCAATTGCTCATCAATTATTCAAGGTTTGAGTTGGCAATGTTCTCTACTACCAGTCATTGTTCTAGTTCCAGAGAATACATTGACTTCCATATGCTTCTATTGTGAAAGGTCGCTCCTCTAGGTGTCATCCATCTTCTACAGAGAGTTTGTAAATGTTTCCTCCAACATCTTAGCACAATTTGGCTAACCCCATATATGGAATAAAACAACTCGCGGTATTCTAATATGCTTTTGTTTTGAGAAAATGTGTTTCTCTTACAAACGAGTGAAGTATTATTCTTACCACATAGATGGATGACTATATGTTTCACCCATGGTAGGTGCCTGTTCGATTTCTATGAATCTAGTCGTGCCTTTATATAATGATTTTGATATGGGTATTCCTTATCCTGTTGTGTTAATTCAACAGTCGTTCTGGGATAACATGCAGCAACAATAAGTTCCCATTGGTTTTCAAGAGGATGCTAACAGCATTGGCATTGCTACTTGTAGTGGGAGAAATTTCACAAGTTCAAATCCCAGGTATGTTTATCCATTAGGCCAAGAACAGGAGACGAGAAGGGCTTGTCACATTTCTTTATTACAATCTCATGCATGCTAAAGAAGGATTAATGGAAATCCAGGAGCAACATTTGATGTAGCAATAGAGATTGCAACTGTATTACAAGAGTCTACTTCACAGGAAAAAAGAAAAGGGAGATGAAGTTGAAGATGACAAGGGATTTTGGATATGGTTCAGGTAATTTCACTCATAAATTGAAAATTTTGGGCATGCCTATGGTTTTTTGGCTTATCAATTGACAATTATTTGTATGTGGATGAAGCATAACACTTGAATGTTCAACTATAGCAATAAAAGTACAAAGCATGAAATTCCAAAGCCCAATATCAATTTGCTCAGTTAGCACAACAATTTACCAATTTCAACAAAGAGAGGGTTTTCAAGTAACCAAGAACCCCTGAAACACCCAACAGATTCCAGTAAATAGATTGGTGGTCATTGCAACCGACAATTCTACGACTACGCCTGATTTGATATGCGATCACGTTCCATGATATGAATGGTGGAATATGCCCCAATGATTGTCGATGTAGATCATGTGAGGGCCATTGAGATTGAATGACAGGTTTAAGTGTGTCTGGAAAGGGATTATACAAGGTTGGTATATCTTCATATAAAATACCCACCATTTTAGATTTCATTTTGATTTTTTTGATTCATTGAGGTTATCTGTTATTGTTATTTGTTTAGTGTTTTGACTTCATTGTAAAGAAGAATGGATCGTATGAAGTGATAATGATGAAGGTCCATTGTTTATAGGATGTTGAATCTGGGATTTTATATGATTAATAATGTTTGTGGGCATCTATGATTCATGTATGTTTGTCGGTTACCCTTTTAAAGATAATGTTCATAGCAATAATAATGTGCAGTGGGCACAGGGCAAGGCTAGTGAGGATAGAATTCATGTAGTTCTGTCGGAGGAACACAGTTGGTCCTTTCTAGGGATATATAAGGCTTCAATGGTCTTGATGCCCCTAAGTTTCTAATGGGTAAACTCTATATGGCTACCTATGATGAGCTTCAATGGCTCCTTCAGGATCAGGTTATCAGAAACCTGATCGCCCGCATGCCCAATCCCAACAACATAATCCTAATGGATTTGAAGCAAGATCAAGTGATTGTTTCCCAAATGTCAACCCTGACAACACAATTGCAACCCCAACAACACAATGTCGGGCATCTGGATTCAGCATATGACTTCATAAAAAATATGCCTTAAAAACCTACAACTTAAAACCAAATTTGATGCCTGATCTCGCCATGAAGATATCTGATTCCTCCTGCTTCTAGCAAAGTAAAATATGTGTGCATGTAATTATATTTGCATTCTCATTAGTTTAAGATAATATTGAATCTATCTATCATCTTCTTTCCACATCTTGACATCGCGTGTTTGAATTACACCGCTACTCCGCAACCCCAATCCCGATTTAAATATCTCCATCTAGACAAATCTATGGATAAATACAAGAAGCATTGGCAACACGAATTGGACTTCAGGCAAAGAAATCCCCTAGACGATGGCATAAGAATAAAGATGAAGAGGGAAAAGGAAAAAATGGACAACAATGACAGTAGCAAAAAAAGCTCAAAGTCCTCATCCTCCTCTCTGGACAAACAACCGCAACCCCATTGATGAGGAGGAGGATTCAGAGGCTGACCACCTCGGTCTGGATTCAATCTTCAGACTGATCATAAGCTATACAAAACCTCTGTCAGAGGCCCCAACTTACAGGCTCGAAGATCGGTGAACGAAAAAGAAGTTGGTTAATTGGCGGCTAGCTTGCTTTATGTCTAACGAGTATCTCACTCATGGGACGCTACTGGGAATACTGTGGCAGCTGCAGGATTCGAACCACAACCGACATGGAATTAACGATAAATTGAAGCCTAAGTCTACTTCTGTTGATCACGGTAAACATGGAAGCAGAGGAGAGAAAGAGACGTTGTATCATATGCTCACGGAATCTCTCCAAGTCAGAGATGTCCACCTCCCTGACATTGTGAACCCTTCTCAACTGACGGCTTGGCTTGGATTAGACTAAATAATATCCATACATATTTTCCCCCTCCCAAACAAACGCACTACGTTCTATACAAATTGCAAGGGTTGTGTTTTCGTGTTCGAATCTCAGGCAGATGATGATAACGACGGTGTAGTTTTTCATTAAATTCATGTTTGGTTCCCCAAGTTGCAGGTTTCCATTAGAACGATCCGACTGTACAGACGTCATAGAAAAGGATAAGGGAAAACGTAGGTTTCTAGTAGAACGATCTGACTTTAGAGCTGTCATGGATAAGGATAAGGGAAATGCAGAGTAAATCCCAACGACAAACAGATATAAAAGAAAGTTTTAGAAGCAGTTGAGAGAGTGTACTGCGTGAATTTTTGTTGATTAAGTTGTGTATTCGAAGCGGGGATTGGATCCCTGGACTTATCTAGAATGTCGGTGTGTTAGGGGACTTTATCCTGGAAGGTATGCCATTTAGGGTTTGGTTGCATCTTCCATTTATATTCTGTAATTAATTTTGATGTAAAACAATTGATATGTCATCACCTCTTTGATTTTTCAAATTTATTTGGAAAATATTAGGAACGCGATCGGTACTAAAGTTTGTATTGTAAAATCTTTGAATTTTTAATTTTAGCAAGAGGATTTATATTATAAAAAGATTGTGAAATACATTTTTGTACTAAAAATTAGAAGGATATTGTACCAAAGCAAAAAAAAAAAATTGCACATTTCTCTTAAAAATTTCAAAAATGATTTACTATAACATCTCTTTGTTAAAGATTTTTTTATTTACATAAGAGATTGAATCTCTTTATGTAAATAGTGGGCCTAATGGTTAAGAATATGTATTTCTTCCTAAGAGATGATAAATTCAAAAGAGGTAGGGTATGTATACCTTAGTAGACTTTACTAGTGAAATAGCTGGACGAAAAATGTCTCATACACCAATTTGATATCTAGCTTGACCTTAACCTTAAAAATAAATTAGTATTATTTGAAGCCCTCCCGTGCTGATATAACATCGAACAAGTCATTTTAGAAATCTTATTTTAGGTTGCCCAAACCCGGGGGGTAAGTTATAGCAAGCTTACTCTTGCAAACCAGGCATGAGCTTCCGATTAGGGGGATTCTCTGCCTCGGACCAATAAAAAGAGATATTTCATTAGGCAAAAACCGTGAATGATAAGTTTTTGTGAATGTATTTCCAAGCGATCTTCTTTAATATTAAAACTCTTCATATTAATTTCTTAAATATATGAATAAATTTTCAGGAATTAGTTACAAATAATTCTTTACATATAAAAACACCAAAACCATACATAATTAAAATGAAGTTCAAATATTGTTCGAATTGGACCTTCACTTCCGGTTATACTAGAAGGAGATTTAGGTTGAACCTTCACTTCATGTTTGTAAAACCTTGCATTAAATTTAATGTTGTTTATTGGAAGACATTGAATTTATCTCCATAGTTCACCATACCCAT
>SNQJ01S0098348.1:20574-51796 GCA_010110895.2 Picea sitchensis | reverse complement strand
TTCGAGAGGATGCCACTCACAACCTATGCAAATGTTGTCATGGAATTTTAAAGTTTTGGATACTTTACAAACCCAGAACCAACATTCGCCCTCGCCATCTCCAGACATAACAAACCGCTCATCGAGTAAAAATTTAACTTGGCAAGCATAACCTACTGCAACATGCCCTGCGAACCTCTTCTTCTTATTGAGTCGAAACCTCTCCCTCGTACTGTAGATCAAAATTTGATTATCCAAACTCCATGCAACAAGTCAATTCACATTTGGATACAGATAAAATGAATGCATATGAGGCTCACTAATATATCCAAAACCAAATCAAACATAATTCTAAAAACACAATCTATAACAAAGAACAACAACTTTCAACAAAAATCCCACATATAATTTGAATCCAAAGCTAGTGCTAGTTCGAATCTCGTACCTTGAACAACTTGTATTACTAGATATTAGTTATGTGATCCTTTCCTCGTCAATCAAACTAGCAACTTTTGCTTTTCCAACACCAATAAATTCAACAATTCTTTCAATTGTTGCTTCATGACATCGACATCCTCACTCAAAGCTAAATAACTCAATAGACAAGGAAACCCAATCTCTTACTAAATTAATTCATTACAAAACGCAACCTGGCATTGAAACATGACTTATTAAATACATATTAGTTAAAAATCCCTAAATAAACATTCGTTGACAAGAATGGCTCTTAGTCATTTATTTTGACTCGCACCCCTTCATATTTCAATATCAGCTAGTTGACAAGAATGAAACGTCCAGAATGTTGTCACCTCTCGACATAATACCAAGTTGCCAACAATCTTTACATGGTTAATTCCCATCAATGACAATGTACTTGCCTAAAACACATTTAATTCAACCTCCCAGTGTATCGGTGATGTGGAACATATGCAACAATGCAAACCTACAGATATGGTTCTCAATCATTTATTTTGGTTCCCAGCCCTTTCATATTTCAATATGGCATGACAAAACATGGGGAATGTTGTTGATGACACGTTAACTCTCGCACCTAGAAACTTAATACCAACAATCTTTACATGGTTAATGCCCATTGATGATAATGTACCCACCCAAAACAAAATTAATTCAACCTCCCAATACGCGAGTGACGTGGAGCATATATATATCAATACAAACCTACATATGGAATTTTTTTAATTATTATTTTTAAATAGTCACTTCACCTCCAGTAAAAACTTATTGGTCCCATGAACCAATCAAGAATTTTAAATTTTGTAATATCAAAATTCTAAATATATATTTCTTTAAAAAAATCATTTTAATAAATAAAAATTCTAAAACTTTAATTGCCATTATAAAAAAATTCCATAATACTAATAAGATCAACTTGAACATGAAGCAATTACTATAATCCATACAGGGAACGGACTAATAAATATGTATGTCATCATTAAATTTTTTATATATAATATTGAGGTTAAAAATAAATATGTTTGTGATCATTAATTTTTTTATACATAATGTTGAGGTTAAGAGGAAATGTGATGCATTCAATTGAATCATACGTTTCCTAACAATTATTATTTTTCTTTATTAGTCCATGCCGAAGGCCAGGACTTTAATGTTCGCTTTAGTGTTGATGTTCAATTAGTTTATGGTTGACCAAATATATTTTGTATGCTTTTCAAAGTTTCTATTAAATATATATATATATTTAAATATTTTATTTGTTTTTATTGAAAATCCTATTGGTTAATAATCTTCACCTCTTATTGCCCACCCAGTCAGTTTCTTTTATGGGTTTAAATATACTTTTACATATTATAAGTTTGCCCAATTTCTTCTGTGCGTTTAAATATACTTTAACATATCATAAGTTTGGATATCATAAGTTTGGAGCCATTATATGCTCATTATCTTCATTGTTACATAGCTTAAGTTTTATGGGTACTGGATATGTTAAATTTTCATTGGCACCCTTTTTAAGGTCAATTAATAGTCCATGATAGAATATTAAGTTTTATGGGTGTTGAATATGTTAAATTTTCATTGGCACTCTTTTTAAGGTCAATTAATAGTCCATGATAGAATTAGGCAAATATTCTATAAACCAAATTTCATTGAGTCTCATCAATAACCAAACTTTATTGAATATGGTTAAGATTTATTTATTGTTGTCATTAAGATTTATGCATATCTTCTATCCATTGGGTTGCTAAACAATTATGTAACCAAACTTTATTGAATATGGTTAAGATTTATTTATTGTTTTCATTAAGATTTATGCATATCTTCTATCTATTGGGTTGCTAAACAATTATGAAAGGTTGTTAAAAAATTATGAAAAGTCTCGAAAGGGTAAATGGTAAAGTCATAATCACAATTATGAAAGGTTGTTAAAAAATTATGAAAAGTCTCGAAAGGGAAGTGGTAAAGTCACAATCGAAAGGGTAAGAGGAAAGGGTAAGTCAGACACTCTTTGTATGCGGTGAATTTTGGCATTATGAGGTGAATTCACCCACCGCCACCGTCATCTTCAATGCTCCTTGTATATTCACAATGCAATGCTCCCTGTATATTCACAATGCAGTTGACTTCCATGACCATCGTATGAACAGCAAAGTGCAGTTGACTTCCAAGACCATCGTATGAACAACAAAGTGCACATAGATTCCTCTCTGTATTCATCAGTGCTTCACGGGTTGTTTGGTTGTGGTTGTTTTTGCAAGGTTGATTCTGGAAGATTGAAATAACAACAAGGTTGAAATACCAGTAAGTTTATGTTTTATTAGAAGTTTATGTTTTATTCATTAAAACTACTTTGATGTCATTTAAAACTATACTTTGATGTCATTTAAAACTATAAAACTACTTTGAGTTCATTTAAATACATACCTATCGGTTGGATAGCAATATATCCATGTTCTGCCTGCTGTCTTTCTAAATCCCTATTCACCTGCAAACAAATACACACATATGATATGATAACCTGGAGATACTTTGATCTAACCCTTCCAAATCAGTAATAAAAGAATAGATCTAAACCTTCCCTATCTACTTTCTTACCTATCTATCTAGCGCACTCCCAAAGCTATTGGGATAACACGTGAAGCCTCAACCATAAACATTGTAATTGCCTTCCTCAACCATTCACAATACACAATAAGCATTAATTCCATTTTGGTTTGATTACTGTGAAAGAAAATTCCAAGCTGGCAGTAAATATGTCCTCTTTGTAAGAGGGTTATAATTTTTTACCGTTCTGTACGCAGAGAGGCCAAGGTTATTTTGATAAGATGTGATTTCCCTAAACCTTGACACGCCCTTGTTCGCCCAAATCGACGCCTCTGGATGCGTATAGAGCCAGTTTTCTATCAAATCCAATGACAACTGCAAGTAATTTCAAACATTTCAATTATCATCCAATTATGATGCACTCTGGATTGTTTTCCAGCACATATATTGCAATTAATTTCCCCAAAACTTGCTAAAATTGTTAGATTATGAACTTTGGAGTTTGTAAAGTTCCTACTCTATTCAGCCAGAAACCAGAAATGGAAATCTAATCAGTAACGAGAGCTTGAAATATTTCACCGGATCTGGATCTAGATGGCATCTAATCCAACCCAAACATTAACAGGGAGGCCTTATTCTATATGAAATTAGCTTAACTATACCTAATGATTATGATTATATGAAATGATAGAGTATACATGATTCTCTGCCAGGGTCATTTGGATAATTCTGATATGAAATGATAGAGTATACATGATTCTCTGTCAGGATTCCTATAGCTATGCCACTAAAGAAATCTAATATTCTCCTCTCCGGCCCCCTGTCGGGTATCACCTGGTCTCTTCACTACTTGTATAAACACTCTCTTATTAGTTTGTTGTGTCAGTGTCTTCACAAGAAATACAGGCGGTCAACGTAGAAGTAGGGAAAACCTACCGCGAATGGCATGGGAAAAAACACAGGAATTTCATTTCAGTAACCACATGTTATATTTGATTTGTAAAGGACATCAAAGGAATGGAGAAAAAACCATCCACCCAGGGCAGTCTATTTGAATACCGCCTATCTTGGACTATGACACAGAGCAAGCCAGAGTTGAAGCGTTCGAGAGAGACTAGAGAAGAGGCGTGAGGCCAGACGAAGGAGAACCAAACAAACTGTCTATTGGAAAAGCAAGACGACTTTGCTGGCCTGGAGACTAATGTGGTATGGAGGGACACAGGACATGTGCAATACATGCAGAGTTCCCTCCGTGCATGTCTAACTACCAACGACAAGTAAAAAGTGATAAAAGAAATTTTTTATAGCGATTAATTCAATTAAACACAATTTACAATGAGCTCTTTCCACTGCCACGTGCGTACCATGCACCATGCTGGAAACTCCTTCGAGGGTAATTTAAATATCCCCGGTATTGTTTTATGTCTCGTCTCCTTCTTATTGCACTATCTGAGTAGCTTTTAGAAAGTTAGAAGTCTCTAAGCATCTTTGTGTGATGGTAAGAGGACATGATGAGGGATAAGCCAGGGTATGAGCATCTCAATGAGCCTTTGCACATTCTTGTGGAGGCCGAATTGTCTGCAAGTATTATAGATGCTCGCTTGATGCAAGCACGAGATATACTAGAAGAATTGTTGAAACCTGTAGTATGCGTTGATTTTTTTTGACAAACAGGATCATCTATGCTGGTTTTGAATTTATATAGACAATCATTTTGTTATGATTTCTGCAGTGAACTTGTAATTTGTTATTTTTTTGAGTCATTTTTTTTTATTCAATGCAGAATGAGTCGAAAGATTTTTTCACGAAGCAGCAATTAAGAGAGCTGGCCATTCTGAATGGGACATTGAGAGAAGATGGTTCCTCTATGGCTGGTTCAGTATCTCCATTCAACAACAGTAACCTGGGAATGAAAAGGGCTAAAACTAGGGGCTAGATGCCTGATGTATTGGCTTATGCCACATTCATTTTTTTGGGACTTCCCGATTGTTTGGAAGAATTCCATTATTTTGTTGTTAGTTCCCATCCAAGTAGTCTGGTAGTATAGTTTAATGAGTATATTGATAATCTTTACAGATGTGTACCTCGATATAAAGATGTATGTTGTTGGTAGGTTATGAGGGGGTTTTAGGAGCTGCGGTTTCTGAGGTGTGGGTTTTACCCTTTTTCCGGTACAAATCAAATGTGTAATATTTATTACTCTTGTATTATTATATCAAGAAGGCAGAGTGCGAGAAAAATTTTGTGATAAGCACTGGAGGAGTGGGATATTTAACTGTACAAATTTAGGATCATAATTTTCTTGAGAAGCAGTTTGTGAACCTTAATATTGTAAGTCATTCTGCATTCCCATAACAGTTGTCTAGTATTCTTCTATGATGGGAAAGGATTCCAATAATGTACCCACCCATTCAGCTAGTTAGTCTAATTAGTTGATATGCATTTTAAATAAAATGTAAGGATAAGTTATCCTAGTGTATAGATTGTATGTTTAGATTTAATATTTGATTACCTGGCATAATCTGGTTATTTTTGTTAGCATGTTGGTTACTTCAATGGAGTTGGGCCTGTAAATACAGCTTGGCAAGCTTGCAAATTAAGCTGGAGGGTTGCAGTTCATATCTTGTCGGGTCTTTGTGTTTACACCCCCTAGTTTATGGGGCATTGATGAAATCAGCATTATTTTGCCACACATTTAAATGCATGATTTACAAAGTGTTTTCTGGTCACCCGGATTAGTTTCCTCCCTAAAAATAATGCCTGAAAAGGAACATTCTGATGGGCAATCTGGTTGGAGATAAAGCTACACCTACACCATTGTAATAATAAGACTTGTAATTAATATAGACATTAGAGAAGAATTACAAGTTAAAAAGGACCTGTAATTAATATAGACATTAGAGAAGAATCACAAGTTAAAAAGGACCTACAAGAAAATGTATCATTTTATATATCCTTAAAATAACAATTTCACTAAAAATAAGTGTTCAAAATTCAGAGCTATTTTTTTCCTAAAAGTAAAAGAAGAGAACCTATCGTTCTCATAGTTATTGTCCAAGCCAGTGGTTAGTAAGAAGACAAACTTTATACGTGATTTATTTATTTCTTTATATTCAAGATAGATGAACTTTTAGCAAATAAAAAACAATTTTATTGAAAGCAATGTACATGTTTAGTGCTTATTTATAGTATAAATTTCTAAGAGTTATGAGTAATTAGTTGTAGGGTAGATGTAAAATAAATTGGTTTATGAGTAATTAGTAGCAGGTAGATGTAAAATAAACTAGATTTTTTTGGTTTATGAGTAATTTGAAACCTTCAGATTTATACTGACCAGTTAAACAGGGAAAATATTACTGGTTTTATTCGCAGCATCCCATAAAATTTGGTGGAAAACCTTTCAAACAAATTCATACTACCACCTTTATACCTTTGCCTAGATCATGTGATAAAAGTTCTATAAAGTTTACGAGGAAACATTTGCTTAATAGTTGTATGAGAATATTGTTCAATTATTGGTTCAAATGTTGGGGGCTATACGTGGGCTGCTCTTAAAAAATAATTTCACATATGGATGAGTTGATCTAGGATACATATTATGGGTTTCTTTCTTATCACATTCTGGAATTAGATGAAATTATGATAGAGACAGTAGGTTGATTAACATTTATCTAATTAAATTATCTAAAATTATGATGAGCTTATATGATTGTTTAACAAAATCAAATTATGTTTTTTATAGTGACTTCTTTCTGATAATTTCGTCCGGCAGGTCATCTTTTCAAGCAAGAAAACACCAAACAATACCTTGGTGCATGTGACGGGGCATTTTCCTTTTGTGATTTATTGTTGTTTTCTTATCAGAAGTGTAGTTATTCATATGTTGAGTACAATTACTGTAGTTGTGTTGTCAGGACGATATTCTGTAGCAATCATCATGGAAAAGAACTTGGGATATGCAGTTAATTGCAATGTACTCTTAATTCATGATATTACATTGTGCAAGGTTCAACAACTCCCTTATTCCATGTATTTGGTGGGAATACACTACTGAATGATTTTGTATTATAATGCTATACTTATTGAATGATTTTGTATTATAATGTTATACTTATCTAATGCTTTTGTCTGTTAATCGGTTGATTTTGTATTATAATGCTATACTTATCTGATGTTTTTGTCTGCTAATCGGTTTGATAGAAATCTCATTTTAATAATCGGTTTGACAGAAATTTCATTTTAATATAAATAATTTTTTGGGATAACAATGAAAAGATGTCCAAATTTCTTATAACTTGTGATTTTACTTCTTTACCATTTGATTGGGGAATGATTTTTACAGCCCATAAATTCTATAGGTAAGGGGATGGGTTCATGTGTTTCTTAGTTAATAATGTTGTGGTTAAAGGGATAATAACAATTCCATTGTTAAATATTATTTTCCATTCTCATTAGTTTCTTTAGCAGCATAAATTTAGTTTCTTTAGCAGTATAAATAAGAAAATAAGCATTCTCTAGTTTCCTTGAGCAACATAAATGTACAACAGTGTAGTTTCTACTTAAATCAACTTCCAAAAACCCTTCTTGGTAGGGACATCGCCATGCAGTGGCACTTGTATATATAGCCACAACATAAAGTCTTGCAATATATTAACAAAGGAAAAACATAAGTACATTTTAAAGTTTGTTTAGTTTGTATTGTCTTACCAATGAAACAATGCGTTAATTTATATCATCTTATTTGTGATGAAAGATGTTTAATTGATATATAAAGTATTTTTGTGCAAAGAATAATGTGGTTTATGGGGTTTATAAGGAATTGTGTCGACCATTTGATTTGTTGAAGGATGAGACACATAATTTTCATGGAAATTATAAATGTCGCATATTAGAAGCACAAAGGTGACCAAGTCGGGAGGCAAAGGATGAGGCTATTGAAAGATAGAGATCAAACAAGTTTTGAGTCAAGGGAAGCAATGAGAATGATCAAGAAAGTTATGAACTAGTGTAGGGATGCATCCGAACCTAGTATGAACATGTGTGCTCACTATTAAACAACATGGAATTTTAAAGGAACTATATGAGAGTGTACCACTTTAGCATATAATCTCACTCACAATGAAAAACACTTATCGACATAACAATGTAAACAAAATCTATAAAAGGTCTTAAAAGAATTACTACACTTGATTAACATAATCTAATAACAACATAAGGCTTATTTGTACTTTAGTACCTAAATGTTACTAAATTAATATACATACTACTTAACAATATTCTTAGAGTTACTAGTGGTGTTATGTTGCTTATAAGGCCTATAATATATTCAAGATAAAGATATACACATTACATAAGTAAACTATGTATAAAATTAAATTCTCTATGCATACTTATACAAAATACAATTTCTTATTAAGTTTACTTCATAACCATTTGTAAAATATTTTACTTTCATATATGAAAGATATAAAGTTCAAGTCGCCTTTCTCTAGGTTAAAAGTTGAAGTAAACATTGTTGGGTTTACAACACCTTCTTTTCACAACACATATTTGTTCCATACAAATTTGATATGATTTGTAAATCCATACACTTCAATGAAACCCTTAAACATTTACTAGTAAACATTGTATTACATTAATATAATTGGGTTTACAACACCTTCTTTTCACAACACATATTTGTTCCATTCAAGTTTGACATGATTTGTAAATCCATACACTTCAATGAAACCCTTAAACATTTACTACACTAGTTTAATATATAATTGAGATCTTAAACTTTTCTTAAATTAATGTGTTTATAAAATTCATAATACCCATACCACAAAGGACATGAAAAATATTAAGATACCATATTTTTTTATAATTAACAAGTTTGGTGAATCTTTATAATTTCCCAAATTCATTAACAAGTTTGGTGAATCTTTATAATTTCCCAAATTCATTAACAAGTTTGGTGAATCTTTATAATTTCCCAATTCATTAACTATAACAATTCAAGTAGACTTACAACATTCTTCATTTAATTGTTTGGATATACATATATTTGAAAGAAATAACTCGTGTACAAATCTATTGTCATTTAAAAAAATTTAAGTGAAGTTGTAATAAGTTTAAAATAAGCAATCTTGTTAATTAAATACTAACAATTATCGTGATTATTACAGATATTTTTAAATTATTAATTTTAAAAAATAATAATTAAATAATAAATATTAATTTTAAAAATATTTTAATAAAAATTAGTATATGAAATAAATGAATTATATATTATATAAAATATTTTGTTTTTCAAATCAAAACCAAAAAGTATTATATTATATTAAAAGGTTGTAGTTAAGTTAACAATAATAGACATGAGACAGTTTTAAAGTTTCATTAGTGAAAATAAACAGTTCTACAATGTTACAATAAAAAGTTTAGCACATGCTATATAGTAAATGTTCTAAGTTTTTCTAGAAGTACCATGTCTGACAAAAACACCTAAAAGCTTAATAACACAAAAGAATATAGAAACTAACAGAATACATGGTGATTGTTTGTTTCCACTTGGTCGACATCTGAAAGAGTAGAGTTTTGTTACTCAATATCCATTGGTTCCTTTAGTTGGTGGACCGTTTCATCTTCGTTGAGATCAGCCTGCACTGAATTAACTGATACCTTGTTATTTGATGTTGTGGATAAAGTCTCCTAGTGGAGGTTGAGAACCCACATATTGCATTTTGCTACTAAAATAACAATCCATTACTTTTGTTGAACCAATAAACTCATGATGGTTACATGTTAGGATACACAATAATGCTCATTCTCGTGCACTTTGGATGTCATAGAGAATAGTGAGCTCTTGTTTGACTATATGAAATCCTCATGCCTTCTCAAAATTCTCTAGAATTCCAATACGTCTTTGTTCTCCATGCTTGGATTCCTTGCAAATTGAACCAAGAAAGGGATATCGGGACTAGTGATGGAGTCCTTGACCAGAGAAACAAAAGAGGTATCACTAGGGACCTTATTCACCCACTGGAGCATGGAATCTGAAGAGAGGCTAAAACCCAAATTTTCCCCACGAAATTGCCCGCAAAGGGCAATCCCAAGAAGGAGTCCACATAAAAGGATAACCATACATATACAAGGATGGAAACCAATGCTCAATTGCACCTTCCCACTGAGATAGTTCATTGAATGTTCACCACAAACCTAACTAACATTCCTTGCCTCATTCCATTGAAAATATTTCTGAATTGAAATGAAATAACTATAACTAATATGCAACTTGAATGCAGAGGAAGCACTTACTAGGTGGTCAGTTGCTCCCAAATGCAGATTGCATTCGTGTCCAACTACGAACCATAAACTCTCCATTATCCCACAGAGTCGACGATGATACATAGCATCACATTCATTAATTGAAGTTGTGGTAAAGGTTCGCATGTAGTGATGGTTAAGGATTGTCCTTGTTGCTCCCATCCTAATGCCACAAAGTTGATGTGATAGGATTTTGAATTATGCAAGGATTAAGTGGTGATTGATGTGCGCTTCCATACCAAACCTCAAGGGATAGAGCAACGAGTATGCTCTCCATTTTTAAAATATTATCCTAGGCTAGGCTCAATGGCTTTTTTATCCCAAAGGTTGGCTTCAACATTTTTCTTGCTTAACATGGTAATATGAGATTTTAAGAAATGAACTAGCCTCCTTTTTTGCTCTAGCTATGGTGATTGCTATATTGCTACCCAATGGGGAGGATTTCTATCATGCCCTCATAGCCAGAGCCGGGGAAGAACTAACTTGGGCACGTCCAACTCACCCAGTGGCTTGAGGAGTTGTGCGGCACCACAACTTTTCCAACTCGGTGGTGAGGCCAACTCGAGTGTACTCAATTCGAACTACACCTTAACACTTATAATCTTTATCAATTTTAGTTATGACAAACATTTAACACTTAGACAATTTCACAAGTAAACAATACACACATAGTACACAATCAAGGTATTGTGTAAACGGGTGGCCCAAATGGCCTAACACCCAAGTATCGTTACAAGTTACAGTATCTTACAAGAACAAACCGACGGTTCACAAGAGCACATGACTCAACAAATACATATAATTGAGTTCTTTATCACATACATTTGTTGTGATACAACTCAACCTGTGATTGCAACTCTTGTCGCATACTTCGTCGCACCTTCATCGAACTCTCGTTCATTGTCCTCAATGTTCTTTGTGTTTGTCCACGCCCTTCATTGCATCATGCGCTCTTCATGCGCTCTACTCTAGTGTTGCGTCGAACTCCTACCATAGAGTCACCAAGCCCAACTTCAACCGAACACACCAAGTGTGTGCCTGGCTTGTTCGTCGACTTGTCCAACTTTTCCCTTCATGCAGAGTTACCTCATCGCACTCCAAACTCTATGTGCCAAGAACATCACCCCATAGAACATACCCACCATGCGCTCTAATATGTTAGCTAGTCACTCCACAAATTTACCCCGTGCCTTCATTCTTTACCACAAACCCAACACAGACTTAGCTGAAACCCCGTCTTCTTCAAAAATTCAATTTGTATGCTTGTTGTGCCTTATGCCAAATGTGTTGTTGATGGCCCAACCAACATAACCACAGTCACCTCGTGACTCTATGCCATCTTTGCTTGGTTGAATGCCTTGGAGACTCACCTCCGCATTTTTTATATATGCACTAGCTCACATAACCAAACTGTTGCATTTTTTGGTGAACCAACACGTCCGTTCCATGTTTTCACCCTATCACAAAGTTGGGTCGACCTCAATGTGGGCGTGCTTAGGTGACTCGCCCAGCTGACTCATAGAGCACCCCATTCTTTCGTCTGGTCGACCCACCAAACCTTTGACTGATGCCCCCATCCGTCCAACCAACCCATCACATCGGTGCACGCAACCTTAACTAAGTCAAGTCGACACGTCTAGGTGCACCCTCCCTTGCCTCTAGATGACTTGTTCTTGGTGATGTACCCAAGTCTCTGTGTTATATACCTAATTCTTAAATACCCTTTTAAGGGATAAGGTATTAAATTTCTGCTTCTCTTAACAAGCTTGAATCTTCTCTATCATAGCTCCCTCCTCTTCTACTCATCAAGAGATTTCCAAGGTTGATAATTTCACTCAGAATTGATCTCTAGAATGAAAACAATGATCTCTCAAAGTTCTTGTTTTTTTTTTCATAAACAACACCCCTCTTATTGTCATGTGTTATCTATGTAATGTTTCGTTGTTCATGCCAACTGATGTGGTAACACTCGGGTCCTGATGTGGCACTAGCCTAGCCTGCCATGATGGAACCCCACTCAACTCATCATCCTGTTAGTAATGGACATATGTCGTCATAATGGTGTCATAGCCGCCTTACTGTATTCACTGACTCGTGGTGGTAGTCTTGCGGACTCAAGGTCTATATTCATACTTTTCATGAACCTGCCACCAACACTAAGCTTCCTTTTCCTTCACGGAATTGCGGACGCATAATTTGGTACCTCTCCTTCATAATTTCATCTGAAAGGTCTCAACTATCCATTTTTCCATCTACGCAGACTCACAAACTTCTGAATGCATAATCCTTCCCTTCCTAAACTCATCTGAGGACTCTCAATACTTAGCCACTTTTCCATCTACGCGGACTCATGGACGTACAATTTTGTACCTCCTCTTCATATGTCCATCCAAAAGGTCCCAACACTTATCCATTTTTCCATCTACGCGGACTCACGGACTCATGAATGCATAATTCTTCCTTTCTTAAGTCCGCCTGAAAAGTCTCAATACTTAGATTATTTTTCCATCTACGTGGACTCGCGGACTCACGGGTGCATAATTCTTTCCTTCATAAGTCCATCCGAAGTGTCTCAACACTTAGCCACTTTTCCATCTACGCAGACTAGTGGACTCATGAACGTACAATTATGTACCTCTCCTCCATAAGTCCATTCGAGAAGAATCAACACTTAGATTATTTTGCGAGTTTGTCGGGTTCGCAGACTCGCAGACCCGTTCATCTCACCCTTCCAACCCTTAAACTCGACATGGACCCACTTCATGTTACCTCAACCAATTACATGCCTCCATATGGCTTCCTCATACACATAGGCTCATGACATCAACATAATGTTAGCATGATGGCATCCCTCCTCTCATCAATCATCTAAGGGCTTCCATGTTGATCAACGATCGAGATCACATCCCAAATGTACTTCAATCAATGGTCGAGATCTTTCCAACTTTCGATCCAACGTCCTCGGCTAAAATAGAGGTATAAGACATAGTTCACCCAAAGAGCTTGCGCTATGGCCCACCAAACAATTACATGTTGCCATTCATAGGCTGACACCTTTCAACTTCTAGACATGTTGATGTTCCAGGTCAGCATGGTACCTCATGTCAATGTTACCTCTCCTTCAAATATCGCTTAAAAGAGACCCCAATGATCTATAACAAAGGTTAATCCCCGATTAATGGTCTAGATTAACTCATATACATTCTCTACATGCATGGTAACCTGCCCCGATGGAGGGTCCAGATCTATTTGCTTCTCCAATCCAACAACTATGATTCCTTCGAGCTCAAAACATGGGTTTTCTTCTGATTCAGGATTTAAACAATTCGAGGATTTTTCCTTGGGCTCATTCATTTATCCACAGCAAGCATAAGCCTGTCATCTAGCACTCGAATGAGGGATCAAGGTTCTGCTACCCCACCAATTTATCAAAGTGGGAAGAACATATAGTTTACAGCCTTCTTTGGCCTCTCATACATAACACGGCCAACAATTCCCTTTTGACTGTGAAGGCGGATTATATCACCTTCTTGGGCTCAGTACCTTACATTCGACTATTAACTTATAATCCTAATTTTCATTCACGTCTTTCCTAATTTCCTAATATCCATTGTTGTGATGGGAAAGAGCATGTGGGAATCCTAAAATTAAGTTCATTCTTTTTATCTCAGAACATTACAGAACACTTGTATTCAGTTATGCGGGGAATGCACCATTCCTACCATCCTACTGTCACTTAAACGATCTTAAATCTGACCTTATCAAGTGGCCTAGAACCAAAACAAGTTTGGTATCAGTGTCACCCCGATCTCATATCATTATTTTAGTGTGGAGCTTTATTGAACATGTATCAAACTAGACAAGATGCATCTTTATCACATTGCAGACATTAATTAATTTTGACAATGACTGTCAAACGTTTATTGAATTAATTAATTAATTCTCCATTGGGGATTCATGTATATCCCTATTTTTCATATATATTGAGGAATGGAACATAGCAATAATTCACACAATGTTTATGTGAGTGATGTCTAATTTAATGATAGTTATAATGGCATGGAGTAGAGAAACAATCAATAATGAATGATCTATTAATGCAAAGATACACATGGAAATTTTTGGTTTTTTTTTAAGTTTTTTGTTTAATTTTATAAATTTATATTTTATTTACAATAGTTACCTCCAACCTTGGTTTATTTGTCAAATCAACTTTTTCGACCAATCAAAAATTGAGAATTATTTAATATCAAAATTCTAAATGCATTTTAATTTTTAAAAATAAATCATTTTAATGATTAAAATTTATAAAATATTCAATAACTTTATAAAAATTTGTTATAATCATAATAAAGTCAACTCAATTTGGCCACAAAGAAATCACCATAATTCTGGCATGGCATGAATTTTTTAACACACATACAAAATATTCCTAAGTTAAAAAACTAAAATAACCAAAACATAGATGCAGAAATATATAACAAGGCTACTAGGTAGCATATACCTGTCGAATATAATAATGAAAGTATTGTTTAAGGAGATAGGGAGAGAAGGAGCAGGCATGAAATGACTAGATGGCATAAATATTTATTACTATAACATTGGGGGGAGTGAAGTCAGCAATAAGACTTCAAAGTCTTTGGCCAATAAGATCTCAGATAAATGAGATTTGAAATTTAAAATAAATCATTGTTTCTTAAAACTTTAGATAAAGAGGTGTATATTTTTTGGTTAACCATGAACTAATAGAAAGTTAAGCCTAACTCAAAGCTATATACCATGCCTATCGGCAGGTATAATAAGAATAAGAATGGCATACATGTATAATTTTGTTTCAAAACATATGATTCCAATTTTCAAATCAAATCATTCCACCGGTCTTTTTTTTGTGATAGTTAAGAAGAAAACAAATAAATAGGTGGAATTAGACATCAAAATATGAATATGTTGAGTAATTAATTGCATAGATTAGTTATACGAAAAAAACTATATGAAGAAGACAAATGGATGAATGAGATTTTAAAACTGAAACTTGTAAAATAGTTTAGTAACAAAGATGTATATAGAATTACAAAGCAAAAGGATGATTGGAAGAAGAACGAGAAATACGTAAAATGTAGTGAAGATATTACATGTATCATGTGATGATATGTCATTTACACAAAATGCATCATTTGTTGACATGGTATCTAATGTATATGACCGGATTTTGCTTTTGGTTTACCAGAACTTGTTGGTTTTTTTTTGGAAAAAATCTTTATATATTCGATCATCTATATTATGCATAGTTAAACATGTGTGTAGTGTTTGTTTGTTTTTTTAATCTTTTTACATGCTCATTCACTAATGAAGTTAATAATGATTCAAAAGTTTTAAGAACCATATCTTGGAAATGCAAGATTTTTGAAGCAGAAATTTTGAACAATCATAACTGTAAAATACTTTGATACAAAATAAACAAAGTGTTTTCGTTGTGCTAAAAAAAGCAATGCATAGCAAAAGTAGACATTTTCAATATAGATCGCTTATCAGATTGATTTGAAAAGATGTCTAGACATTTATGTAATAGCTATGTTTTTCAATACAAATCACTCATCTAAATTATTTAAAGAGTTGTCAATGTATAAGCTTTCATCTATCATGTAAGTTTAACTATTGTAATACATGTAAAAAAACACTCCATGTCAATTTTCACCAGTTTTTTTCTAGCACTTTTTTTTTAGGTGGATGTAGTTTCTTTCTAAGTGGCACACAATATCTGCAAAAATCAAGAGTACAATAAAGTTGATTAGAATTTAGTTTTGCAAGGAGAAAATGAAAATAAATTGCAAAATACGTGTTTGATTTTGACAATTATATAATATAAATGAACTTACATGTACATATGCAAACACATTAAAATTTGACGACATCAGAAATTATGTTATCCATTGTAATTGCAAAAAAACCATTTATGGAGAACCCTCGTAATAGAAAAATAGCTTCTGAAATGTTTTGTTTGTATTGTTCAAATGATATTTAAACAAGTTTTGGGAAGAATTGTTGCAAGAGTTCCCTTGGCAGAGTGTAGTTGATCTTGTCATCTATTTTGTGGACCATACAGTGTAGATTGTGTTCATATGAATATGATGTTTTGTGGGCACATTTTGTGCTATACAACATGTCATCTATTGGAAACTCGATTGTCGTGACAAGTTGTTTACATTCATTGCAAAATGGCTTGAACGGAGGCAAAAAAACATCATTTGGCTTCAGTACTTTGGTGACATGTAAGAGTTTTTTTTTCTTTTTTTCATCATAGGATTGTTGATAGTCTATGAATATAATCTAAAGAAACAAAATAAATTAGTTGTAAAAGTAAATTTATTTCAGTAGTGAGCATGTGACTAAAAATGTGCCTAAATATTTGCTTTTGCAAGAGTTTGTAAATAAGACTTTAAAGATTCATCATTGAGTGGCTCAAGGAAACTAGAGAGATTTATTCATATATTGTGGGATCCCTTTGGTATACTCTTAACCATGTTTTTGAAGAGGAGAATGATTGTATTCCTCTTGCTATAACTTATTGCATTTCAAAGTATGTTTGTTTGTAATGGTCATTCAAGTGCACCTACTAAACGTCGGAGAAAGGTAAATGTTTCTGATCAAACAAACATAGAAGAATGCAATATGCAAAAAAATGAAAATGCAACATGTAATGTAGCAAATGGAATAAAAAATGTGTTTCAATTTGCAATGCTTACTATGGCAATGTTGTGTGTTTTTTCACCATCTTTCACACATATTTCACATTGGTTATTGGTTTAAGGACATGCTGAAACAATTGCTACAAAACTACCTACAAAGTAATCATCATATACTTCTAAAAGTGCATTAATTGTAGTATCTTGAGTGAACCTACATTCTACACAAACTAATGTTATGTTTTCAACTATAGATATTGGAGTCAATGCAATGCAATGACTAGCATATCCTCTTTCATATTCACTTTTTTTTATGATCTTGAATCCTATTATACGAACAATATTACAAGGGGGAAATTAGGACAAAAACATTGATATGATCTTGTCACTAATGTTAACGTTTGTTGTAATTTGACTATGCATGTCAACAAGATCAACATGCACAATTTGTGCTTTTGGCAGTGAGTTGGAGGTTCTAACGGAAGCAAGGTCATATAACACTAGGACATCTCCTTCAAAGACATTGGTTGACTTCCCCATGCATATGTAAAAAATGGAAGATGATATTGGGTTATCTTTGGCTTGCCTGTGGACACAATCCATTTTAGCAATTTTTTTTTTATATCAAAATGTAATTTATAAAAATATCCATAAATCAAGTAAGTGTTTTTTGTATAGAAATTTAATTTATAAAATAATTCAATGTTATTTTTAAATATTTAATTTATAAAACAATTCATTGTTATTTTTAAAAATTTAATTTATAAAATAATATGATGTTATTGTTTAATTTTGTGATAATGAAATAATATGTAGATGCAATAGAAATTTTATTTTTTGTAAAGAGATATGCATTCTACCATTTCACTAATTGATCATCATCATTGTCCATTGTCTCGCTATCTTCTTTGAAATAAGTCATTTTTGTGGTTGTAATGAGTGCGCATATAACCAACAAAGTTGCCAGCTATCCAAAATACATGGCATTTTATAGTACATAACTAGTTATTTCATATTAATAAAACATACTTTCTTGCAACTTTTTTTTATTTTTCCAATTTCCGAAGTCTGAGTAAAGTCTTACTCTTCATCCTTACCGAGTCATTATCTGAGTTGAGTTTAGTAACTGTGCATCTACTTCATGCACACGTCCCTTGTTAAAGCTTCTACTAGGCCCAAGGAAGAAGCACTTCTATCCCATCTGAATACAATTAATCAATAATAGCTCGAGCCAAGTTGAAATATCATTGATAGCTCCTTAATTCGAGGCGATAAAGAAAAAGCACATGCCAACTCTTACCAAGCCTTAGGCTAACAAGGCTCTAATACTATCAACATGCAACCCTCTTCAAATAAAAACTTTCTACTCCTTTCATTCCATAACCCTCTTGTGTGGTCTTCACTGCTCTCATAAATGGTCTAGATAAAAACATAAAGAGCATCGAAAACAAGCAAATATTGATAACCATTTCTCCTTGGTCGAGATAGAATATATAAAGTAGTAAGTCAAGAATTTTGATATCTTCATTCTCAGAGATTATAAATTGTCCAATATAAGAATTACAATACACTTAGCCTTCTCACATTTGTGAATTATTCTTGGCATATAGGTTGATATGACAATAGCTTAGCCCATTTCCTTCTTACACTTGTGGTTATCACATGGGCATGTCAAGGGCCAAGGCTACCAATAATACTTTAATATTCAAAGGCTCATTCTCACATAAGAACTCGAGAAAAAAAAAAAAAGGATTATAAAATGAAATTGACATTAAAAGTCCTTTCTATTTCATCAAGACACTATAGAGAAGTAATTGAAAAAAAATTATTTATTTCCATTCTTGGATGTCATACTCGCAGTTCGCAAACTCGCGAACCCATTCATCTAACCCTTCCAACTCTTAAACTCGACATGGACCCACTTCCTGTTACCTCGAGTAATCACAGGCCTCCATGTGGCTTCCTCATACACATAGGCTCATGACATCAACATAACATTGGCATGATATCATCCATCCTCTCGTCAATCGTCTAAGGGCTTCCATGTCGATCAACGACCGAGCTCACATCCCATATGTACTCCGATCAATGGTCGAGATCTTTCCAACTTTCGGTCTGACGTCCTTGGCTAAAACAGAGGTCTAAGACATAGTTAACCCAAGGGGCTTGCGCTATGGCCCACCAAACAATTACCAGTTTCCATTCGCAGGCTGACGCCTATCAACTTCTGGACATGTTGGCGTTCAAGGTTAGCATGGTACCTCATGTTGATGTTACCTCTCCTTCAAATATCGCTTAAAAGAGACCCCAATGATCTATAACAAAGGTCAATCCCCGATTAACGATCTAGATTAACTCGGATACATTCTCTACATGCATGGTAAACTGCCACGATGGAGGGTCCAAATCTATTTGCTCTGCCAATCCAACGGTTGTGATTCCTTCGAGCTCAAAACATGGGTTTTCTTTCGATTTAGGATTTAAACAATTCAAGGATTTTGCTTTGGGCTCATTCATTTATCCACAACAAGCACAAGCATGTCATCTAGCACTCGAATGAGGGCTCAAGGTTCTGCGACCCCACCAATTTATCAAAGTGGGAAGAACATAGAGTTTATGGCCTTCTTTGGCCTCACATACATAACACGACCAACAATTCCCTTTTGAATGTGAATGTGGGTTATATCACCTTCTTGGGCTCAGTACCTTACATTCGACTATTAACTTATAATCCTAATTTCCATATCGCAGTCTAGACCCATATATATATATATATATAGAGAGAGAGAGAGCACATAGAATCTAAAATTTGGATTCATTCTTTTATCTCGAAATTAAAGTATATATATGCCTTGAAGAGAGCATTGAGGATGCAAAAATTAAGTTCATTCTTTTATCTCAGAACATTACAAAATAGAGAGAGAGAGAGAGAGAGAGAGAGAGAGAGAGAGAGCACGTGGGAATCCTAAAATTAAGTTCATTCTTTTTATCTCAGAACATTACAAAATGCTTGTATTCAGTTGTGCGGGGCATGCACCGTTCTTGCCATCCTACCATCACTTAAACACAAGAGTTTTCAAATACAATAAGCATCATTATTGTAAATCAAGTATGTATATGTATAACGCATATACAAGCATTCAATTATGCATTTCAATTCGATTACACAGAGTCTATGAAATACCTATCTATTACAGTTGATAGCCAACCAACTGACTGTGGGTGTTCGCCTTACCACCCAACCGTAGGTTCAGATGCATTCACTTTTAGCATTTTGGCCACCCTCGTGCCGAGCCATGATATCACTAGGGAATCTCTCTCATGTTCTCAATAAGATTTGAAGGTTACTCTCCTTCACTCTGCTCTAGGTAGAGATTTTCCTTGCACCCACCTAGCCCAAGCCCCTTCAAGGTTTATTAGATGCCTTCCCAACATCAAGCTCACGACCTTCTTGGCTCAAGTCAGGTTTCAGGTCTTTTATGCTCCAACTCATAACTCTTCTTTGGGTTTTTTGATTCTTCTATTGCACGCACTTGTGCATTCCTTTCAACAACTATCTTCCTGAGAGGCTCAAACTCTTCTTTCTTTTCCTTTCTCTCTTCCTCCCCATATGTAGGTTGCACACATGACTTAGGAAGGTTCTCAACCTATCCTTTTATTTCTTCTGTTAGAAGGAAACTCGTGGGTCAATCCTGGGGACCCATGGTGATCTTTCCTACTGTCCTCTGGTCGACTACGTCTTGTCCCTTCTGTCGGCCCTCCATACTTCCATTCATTTGGGTGGTTGGTTGTTCAACTACCAACCCCTCCTCGTTAACTGACTTGTCTTGTTATCCAGGGTATGGGAAAATAATCTGAATGTTTCCAATTAATATTTACGCAAGGTGGCTTGGGGTCCTTTAACTTAATAGAACTTCCCCTGATTCCTCTAGTGATATCATGGCCAATACTTTAAGGCTTCACCCATCATTCAATTGTCGGCATTTACAATTAGACAGTAATACATTTACAATATTTGCAAGCCATTGCATGACAATCATAAATTACGATTAATTAGAGGTTGGGGGAAGCATCGGTGTTACAATCCCCTCCCCCTTAAAGGAACACCATCCTCGATGTTCTTTTCAGCAACACCCGCCATGACTTCATCTTTCAATTGCTTCAACATCATTTTCCTTTTCTTGGTCTGGTCCTTTTCCAAACTCTTGGCATTGCCTACAACAATTTTCACCAACAAGCATATTAACTATCATTTCATGCAAAACATTTTATTATTGTTTAAATTCAAGTGGAATATTCACAAGCTAGAACAATTCTTATATGTACAGTTCATGGATCTACATCCATATGGTTGTCTCATTAATTTTGATCATTGTTTTCCTTGACATACCCATTGTGTGCATGATAGAAATCAACATATTACAAAAACTATTGGAGTCTCATTTTCCTTGCGGTCACTCACCCTCCATGCCTAGGCTTAAGCATCCCCTTCTCTGCTATATAGTCCCTCGGGCGATCCATCTTTCCTTGCTAGGGATTTCTCGCACAAGAAGAATTTATGAGACCTCCCCAAGTCTTATAGTTGAGGAGTCCCTCACACTGGCTTTGCCAAAAGCATCCCTTCGGCATGTGTCACCACGATACATCATTATATGGGGATCATGACTTATCACATGGTTATCATGTCACAATAGTAGCTTGTTTCCAGGCTTTCCAGCTTTGACAGATGCCCTCTGTCCCTTCAGGATAGATATTTTATCTCACATGTATCACATGTATACAATAACTATGAGATACTTTCATCACTTTATCAAGATTTCCAAATCTGTTATCCACATATTTCTAATTCCACATTTTCATTTTCAGATTTGTTCCGCATAGAACCAGATTTACAAGTATGAGATCTCTTTCTCATGGCAGTTTGGCTCTTTTATAGTCAACATGCATTAGTCTTCTTCGTGGACTTACAACACTGCCACATCCAAGACCTTTCTTCCTACAATTCCCTCTTCAATCAACCAACAAATTGTTAGTTCTCATGCACATTATATTTTCATTGAACACTTGTAGTGGTTCACAAACAATTTCAAAGTTGTGCATACTAACAATCAAGTTCATTTATTCAAAAATGAGATACCATTCCTTTCAAAATGCAATCAAACATCAAAATTAATCTAATCAATGTGCCAATATCCATGGTCATACTTACACACAATGCACCCTTATATTGATTTTTAGATTATTACTTTTCATATTAGGCACTTTGCCTTGGTGGGTTGAAACTTAGCCAATATTTTACCACATGGTTGTGTTATACACATTCATTATTACAACAAGACTATGTTTTCCTGCTTCAGCTAATCATGACCTCAAATCAACATACATGAAACTAAAAGTTTCACATGAATGCATTCAAGCATTCTTTCTTCATTGGTAACCACGGTGCCAACATCCATGGCCACCCAATTTCTCTCTTTACCATGCTACAACTTTGATAGAGTATTGGAAGGTCCTCCTTCCATAATGGGTAGTCCCTTACCTTCCCTCTCATGCGAACATGCATTTCCTTAATGCATCACATCATCGTACTATCTTTGAGCACTTTTGTTCCCAATCACTCCTTGATTGAGCAATGTATTCATGACATATATTTGTTCATGCGTTTTTTCCAAGGATTTCAATAATCCTCAACTGTTAGAGGTTCACACCTCTATCATGCAGGTTCTTCTCCCCAAATCATACCCTACTTGGGTATCAATGGCATACAACAACAATTCATACCACATGCATGCCATCGAAACATAGACTATTTTAGAAGGGATTATTACCCAAATCCATTTTACCTCTCATGTCACATTGGCACAAAATATTTATACCTGTTCTGGTTGCCAACACCTTCTCTGGCACTACCTCTTTAGTGGTGCTCCTTGGGAACTTTTAAAATCCCTTTCACGGTTTTATTTTATCGGTAACCTTCTTGCATTCACCTATGTCTAAGGTTGCTTACTATTGGCAGTTGTCCTTCTCTATCAGTTCCAATCTTTTCTACACGTGACATACATCACCACATTCACATTTCACATTTGTTATCATTTAAAATCAAATGCATGTACCATAGCATTTATTTCAGTAAAAACATTTTCATGTATGCCTTAGCATATCTATATGAACTTCGTCACATTGTCCCCAATGGTTTCATGAGTGCAACCACAATCAAATTTCAGCTGCAGCTCTCAACACTCTCATGCCAAAATATCTACATTCATCAACATATCAGTTTCTCATCCCAGAGAAACATAATAAACAACAAGAAAGGAGGTAAGGAATTCTCTCCTCAGGGAACTTTCATCCCAACTGAATTAATTTCAAGGCCCCCTTGTCTTCACACACTATAGCTTAACCAAGCTCATTCATTTAAACACATTCAATATTATATCTTTAAGTTACTAGCTGTACTTATTTTCACAATTGTCCTTTCTAAGCATACAACTCTGTCTTATTATTCAGAGTTTCATAGTGAGAGAAATATTAATCGCTTTCTCCTTCTTTGCTTTTACAATTTATCCCTCCTGGGATCTACTTGTTCTATCTCTTGAGTAGTCTTAGTTATGTTCACCTTGACCTTCTTGGATAATTCAACATGCTACATCAACAAGTTTCTTGTTCACAATGAGTCATGAACTTGTGCATTCCGCACATTTCCCAACCAGAGCTCAGATTCGTCTTCATTCGTCTGAATGTCTTGGTACTTGTGCATGATATTTTAAAATGTAATCTAAGATTCTTATATAAATAGGTTTTGCAGCTCTTTGTTCAATTCTCAACAGTCATTAAGGTTATGGCTCTGTTCTCCTAGCAGAGTTCTTTACACAATTCCTCCATAGAAACCTCTTCAACATGGAACTCTCTTGTTGCATATCCAAACGATCTGACATGACCTCAATTTTTGAGTTAGCCTTAGCTTGTCATCTCAGATTCTTACCTAATATTCCATGAGGAATTATCAACATGCATCTTTATTAGGCATTTAGATTGTGCACCCACACATGCACATTTATTCTGTCAATTTGCTTTCATTGTACTTTAATCACATGCCTTATCATGCAGTGTGAGTGTCTACCACATTAACACTTTATTGTTTCAATTCCTTATCTATTGGAAATTAATTGGTTCATGATTGTTCACGACCATTCATATGCAGTCTTTAAAAGCATAATCATGTTGCCTTTTATAATGGCAACATGGCATCCCTATGCATTTACCTTTTCATCAATGTACACTAGCTTTTCCCAAGGAAAAAGGGGACACATCCCCCTCAAGCTATTATTTCAGCAAGACAAGTCAAACCCTTTGTTCATAGGATCAACAATGCATCCATGGCATTATTTAGATTTCGCAAGTACACATATTCCCTCATATTTCACTTATTTTGGCATTCATATCATACCTCTAAGCATGTATATGTAGGTGCATCACTTGCACCTTCTTACCTTATTCATTCCTATTTATTGGGTCTTATTATCATTCTTCTTTAAAGAGGATTTACAACCATCCTCATGGCTAGTATCACAAACCTATTCATTTCTTCCTTCATACTAGGCAACCTTATAATGCATTCCATTTATGCACTCAAGCATCCATTTATATCTATGGATGTTCAGTGTGCAAGCTCGCTATTGCACCTTTTTCCATGTCATTCTTACACATGGGCATTTAAAAATTCCATATCCTTCCTCCCATAGATCTTACAACCATTCTTATGACAAGTCTCATAGGAATACTCGACACCATGTTGCCCTCTTTGTTGATAGATCACAATCATTCACATGATATTCACATGGCAAGTCTTGCAAACATAGTCATAACTATGTTGCCCTTTTCATATGACAACAACCATCAAGATAACACTCTTGCCTAAATTGCTATAGAAGTATGCAATGACCCAAAAATACAATATGGGCAATTTCAACGGTGCCCCAGGCAACATGACAACTTCGTAAGCTTCTCTTCATGCCTCAGAGCATTCTTGGTTAACATACCTTTTTATCAAGGGAATACTTTTTCCAGATTCCCTCTCACTGCAACTTAAGCACACCAAGCCATATTCTTATGGCTACCATCCACCTCTGTATGCCAGTTTGACGCATTGGTCATCTAGAGATGTCCCAACACTTCCTTTACTACATACGAAATTAGCAAGTTCATCAACCATTCTAACTCATTCTCACAAGGTAATATGTAATCATTGTCATCTGCATATTACTTATGTTGCTATACTCGAATCATCATTAACCATATGATCCATGACATCACCATATTTTACATCCAATAATAGACTATACTAAGCCTATATGCATATTATGCACGTGCTCAATATTTGTCATATGCATTCCGACATATCCTCGTGCCCCAAGCACTTTACCCATGCTTACAGTGCAGATGCATTCCAACTATCTGCCATTTGTATTCACATGCACAAACATGTCCTTAGATTAATATGTATATACTTTCTCTTATTATAGCCTTGAGCATCATGAGCTTGCTGATGTGTTCATATCTCCTTACCTCTTCCAGGCAGTCTAGCAACAATCCAAAGGACTCCTTTTTAATTACTCGACTAGGTTATTCTCCAACAACAATTTTCTTCATTCACTATAGGTCAAATAAAACTGACCTTACACATTTTCCATCAGTCCTCTGATCGTGAGGGATCATACACATATACAAGGTTTAATATTTTATTAAAGAAATACTTATTACCACTACAGATTCTATCAATCCATACCAATTTCCTTTAAGCACAAGGGATTTTTTGTAAGGGTCTTAACCCTTATATAATCAACCATCTTAGTTACCAGATACTCTGCCTGCCCTAGAAGATAGACATTATTATACTTAATAAAACAACCCAACTCATGTCCCTTGTCTAGACTCAAGCAACTTCATAGCAAAATTTCTGCCACCTCTGCCATTTTCATATAGGTTTTACCAATAATGACTATCGACATATTCCTACTCGTGTAAGAGTAGTCATCAATTTGACAAAGGGACAATATAATTTCCCTTCCTGTAATTCAGTTAGGGTTTCCAAGGTGAAATTTCAATATGTTGTCGTCCATCTTCGAGGGATTTGTGTAGATAAAGAATAATCCTTTAAAGGTAGAAACACCTTTCAACGGGCTCCTCTGAATTCTGATATACCAATCCTATGACTAATCTCTAGCTTATCCAGACCTAGTGTTGTAGCTTGCTCTAATACCACTTTGTAACATACCCGATCCTTAAATACCCTTTTAAGGGATGGGGTATTGAATTTTCGCTTCTCTTAACAACCTTGAATCTTCTCTATCATAGCTCCCTCTTCTTATGCTCGTCAAGAGCTTTCCAAAGTCGATAATTTTGCTTAGAATTGATCTCTGAAACGAAAACTATGATCTCCCAAAGTTCTTTTTTTTTTCATAGACAACACCCCTCTTACTGTCATGTGGCATCCACACAACGTTTCATTGTCCGTGCCAGTTGACGTGGCAACACCCGAGTCCTGACATGGCACTAGCTTAGCCTGCCACGGTGGAACCCCACTCAACTCGTCATCCTTTTAGTAATGGATATCTGTCGTCCTAATGGCGTCCTAGTCGCCTTGCTGTATTCACGAACTAGCGGGTGACAATCTTGTGGACTCAAGGTCTATATTCATACTTTTCATGAACCCACCACCAACACTTAGCTTCTTTTTCCTTCGCAGACGCATAATTCGATACCTCCTCTTCATAAGTTCGTTCGAAAGGTCTCAACACTTAGCCATTTTTCCATCTACAAGGACTCACGAACTTGCGAACTCCTGAATGCATAATCCTGCCCTCCATAAGCCCATCTGAAGAGTCTCAATACTTAACCACTTTTCCATCTACGCAGAATTGTAGATGTACAATTCTATACCTCCTCTTCATAAGTCCATCCAAAAGGTCCCGACACTTAGTCATTTTTCCATCTACGTGGACTCATGAACTCGCAAATGCATAGTTCTTCCTTTCCTAAGTCCATCTGAAAAGTCTCAACACTTAGATTATTTTTCCATCTACGTGGAATCGTTGACTCACAAATGCATAATTCTTTCCTTCATAAGTTCATTTGAAGTGTTTCAACACTTAGCCATTTTTCCATCTATGTGGACTCATGGATGTACAATTATGTACCTCTCCTCCACAAGTCTATTCAAGAAGTATCAACACTTAGATTATTTTGTGAGTTTGTCGGGTTCGCGGGTCGGCAGACTCATAGACCCATTCATCTCACCCTTACAACCCTTAAACTCGACATGGACCCACTTCCTGTTACCTCGACCAATTACATGCCTCCATGTGGCTTCCTCGTACATGTAGGCTCATGACATCAACACAACGTTAGCATGATGTCATCCCTCCTCTCGTCAATCGTTTAAGGGATTCCACGTCGACCAACGATCAAGATCACATCCCAAATGTACTCTGATCAACAGTCAATATCTTTCCAACTTTTGGTCCGACATCCTCAGCTAAAATAGAGGTATAAGACATAGTTCACCCAAGGGGCCTTTGTTATGGCCCACAAGACAATTACCTGTTGCCATTCACAGGCTGACACCTATCAACTTCTGGACACGTTGGTGTTCCAGGTCAGCATGGTACCTCATGCTGATGTTACCTCTCCTTCAAATATTGCTTAAAAGAGACCCCAATGATCTATAACAGAGGTTAATCCCCGATTAACGGTCTAGATTAAATTGGGTACATTCTCTACAAGCATGGTAACATGCTCCGATAGAGGGTCCAGATCTATTTGCTCCATCGATCCAACAATCGTGATTCCTTCGAGCTCAAAACATGGGTTTTCTTTCGATTCAGGATTTAGACAATTCGAGGATTTTTCTTTGGGCTCATTCATTTATCCACAACAAGCAAAAGCTTGTCATCTAGCACTCGAATGAGGGCTCAAGGTCCTGCAACCCCACCAAATTATCAAAGGGGGAAGAACATATAGTTTATGGCCTTCTTTGGCCTCTCATACATAACATGATCGACAATTCCCTTTTGACTGTGAAGGCGAGTTATATCACCTTCTTGGGCTCAATACCTTACATTCTACTATTAACTTATAATCCTAATTTCCATTCACGGGTTGCCCATCACAACAATCTCTCTCTCTCTCTCTCTCTCTCTCTCTCTCTCTCTCTCTCTCTATATATATATATATACATACACACAAGGGAATCATAAAATTAAGTTCATTATTTTTATCTCAGAACATTACAGAATGCTTGTATTGAGTTGTGCGGGGCATGCACCGTTCTTGCCATCCTACCGTCACTTAAACACAAGAGTTTGCAAATACAATAAGCATTGTTACTATAAATCAAGTATGTATAAGTATACCGCATATACACGTATTGAATCATGCATTTCAATTCAATTACACCGAGTCTATGAAATACTTATCTATTACAATTGATAGTTGACCAACTGACTGTGGGTGTTCTTCTTTCCATCCAACCGTAGGCTCAAATGCATTCACTTTTAGCATTCTGGCCACCCCCGTTCCAAGCCATGATATCACCAAGGAATCTCTCTCAGGTTCTCAGTGAGATTTGAAGGTTACTCTCCTTCACTCTACTTTAGGTAGAGTTTTTCCTTGCATCCACCTAGCCCAGTCCCCTTCGAGGTTTATCGGATGCCTTCCCAACATCAAGCTCACGACCTTCTTGGTTCAGGTCGGGTTTTGGGTCTTTTATGCTCCAGCTCGAAACTCTTCTCCGGGTTCTCTGATTCTTCTATTGCATGCACTCGTGCATTCCTTTTAACAACTATCTTCTTGAGAGGCCCGAACTCTTCTTTATTTTCCTTTCGCTCTTCCTCCCCATATGCAGGCTGCACGTATGACTTAGGCAGGTTCTCGACTAGTCCTTCTATTTCTTCTGTCAGAAGGCAACTCGTGGGTCAATCCTAGGGACCCGTGGTGATCTTTCCTACTATCCTCTAGCTAACCGCTTCTTGTCCCTTCTATCAACCCTACATACTTCCATTCATTGGGGTGGTTGGTTGTTCAACTTCCAACCCCTCCTCATTAACTGATTTGTCTTGTTATCTGGGCTAAGGGAAAATAATCTGAATATTTCCAATTAATATTTCTCCAAGGAGGCTTGGGGTCCTTTAACTTAATAGAACTTCCCCTCATTCCTCTAGTGATATCATGGCCACTACTTTAAGGTTTCACCCATCAGTCAACTGTCGACGTTTACAATTAGACAATAATACATTTACAATATTTGCAAGCCATTGCACGACAATCATAAATTACGATTAATTACAGGCTAGGGGAAACATGGGTGTTACACTCTGCCCACAAACTTCGTCAAACGAACTGATCGACTAACTTGTGTCACAAGTTTTCTGCCCACCCAATCTTCTACTGTTCGGTTCGTGGTGAGAGGGCGCATACTTAGGCTTGGCGCCTAAGACCTTACAATTTCCCTACCATTGCTTTAATGACCACTAATGAATCCTCAATAACTATTAAAGCTTTAACGTTAGCTTCTTTGACCAAAAGGAAACCATGCAAAAATGCATAAGTTTCTACCTAATTATTTGTAACTTGACCAAGACCCCAAGTGAAAGTAACTACTTTTTTCCTTCAAAATCTTCAAAACTTCCCCACACTCACTACTTTTATTTTATTTATATTTTTCTTTTATACTTAAATCATATTCATTCTCAATTTTTTTCCCTACTCAAATCGTATTCAATCTCAATTATTTTTCCACTTTCAATCTCAATTTTTTTCGTACTTAAATCATATTCAATCTCTAGCACTAAATCACAAATCAGCAATCTCTCAATAAACATAAATAGAGTTCACCCTTTTAAAAAAATGCTAAAATTTACTTTCAGAATCTAGTGCCGATGGACATTATCATTTCCCAATTAAAATGAGCGAATGATTTTTTTGTGACCGTCCACCTCTCTTTAGTTGAGTGTAGCACTCAGACCTCCTAGGGAGCTCCACTAATGATGGCCCCCTTTCCATTTCTGAAGGTCACCACAATTGTATTATCACAGGAAACAAGGATTGAACCGGCGACGTTAGACACATTAGGCAATTAAACGTGGGGTTACATAAATTCACAAACGCCCAGGGTGTGAGTGAGCTCAGGGTTTTATTCGATTTCGAAGAACCGGAGGCGAAGATGGGATGATGATGAGGAGGACGAGGAAGGAGGCGGTTGAGGAGACTGAGCAATAGAACCCAAAATTTTCAGGTACATGTCTCTTCTTCTATAATACCCATTTCGCTTTTCTTCTGCTAACAGATGGTCACATGGCTGGCCCTTTCACCGAGGTTCAGTAAATTATCAAGCCCTCTGGTCACATAGTCTGTTCTTTTAGCCCCCTTCTTAGATCATTACTGCTGGTTACAGTTATACCCACTTTTCTTCCTCCTTTTCCCTTGAGCTGCTCATGGGGTCTTTGCGTGTGCCCGTTAGAGAAATTTACGTATTTGGTTTTGGTGAAATGTATTCATGAAGGTTCTATGGGAACAAAACACAATATCCATTGTGATCAGGGGCCCTGGGGTTTATGATATTTGGGATGCTGCACGGGAATCGATCCTATGACTGCCTGTTGGCAAATGTTACCTGTTGTGCAAAACCCCATTTATGAATACAGCAAGAATGCCTCGAATGCTTCTGTTCACATGGCAGGTACACGCCATTTTCCTTCTTCGTTCACTTCCTGCATTCTTCTTTCTTTTATTTCACGAATAATGGTGATTTTGGGGTTTTTTGTGCTCCAACCCGAGCTGTTTTAGTTGTGGGGTTTCGCCATTCATATTGGAAAACTTACCCAAAATCTTCCATCAACTGACGCAAAACTCTTGCCCCGCAACGAGCTGTTGCTTTGTTTCCTTATATGGGTTAGTGGGTTTTGACATAGTAAGGCATGACCCGTATTCTAGAACAGGCCTTCGAAGATTAAATACACTCAGTAAAGCCTAGCGATTCAATTAACATGCTGAACAATGGGTCATCTGGCAACCAAAGATAGGATGGACGCAAAGGGCTTCCACCTTAAAGCCTGCAGTACTGTATTGTGCTTAATAGATTGTCATATTGACGTGGAACGAATCCTCAACAAGGGATTTGCCACTCTGTTTTTAGTAATCTTGCAAGTAAGAAGGCATCGCAAAGACAACAGGAAGGGGAT
>SNQJ01S0098348.1:0-10504 GCA_010110895.2 Picea sitchensis | reverse complement strand
TCCTCCTCAAAGGTAACATCTCTTCTCACCTCAATCTGTCTCTGACCAGGGTTGTAGATTTGGTATGCCTTCAAAGACTCACTGTACCCCACAATTGTACCCTTTCTGCTTGAAGGGTCTAGCTTGGTCCTTTTCTCCTTGGGTACATGAATGTATACTGGACACCAAAATATTCTGAAGTGTCCAACCTCATGCTTCACTCATGAACTGTGTCCATACTAGACATCTCGTGGTTCCCTTGTGGAACACATGTCTAAGACATATCGATGTTCCCTCATGAAACCAATGTCTAAGACATATCGAGGTTCCCTCATGAAACCAATGTCTCACAAGACATATCGAGGTTTCCTCGTGAAACCGTTGTCTTGATTCCTTCATCTGAGGCACGTCAGGATGAAGTCTACATTCCATCTTACTAGTCCATATAGGACCCTCCAGGGAGAATGTCTCATGATGTTGCCTCAAACATCTCTAGGACACATTGAGGTTTCCTCGTGAAACCAATTTTTTAATTGATTTTTTGTTGGTTTGAATTTCCTGTTGCAGGTTCGAACTCTCTCTTATCCACCATGTATAATTTGCAACCCCAAATCACAACTGCAAAGAGTCTTTCACAAACATGTTAGCATCGCTCAGAGTTCCAACAACTAGCACCCCACGCCTTTTCTTGGACTCTACCATTACTGCTTGTGCCAACGCTTGGAGAAAGGGTTCTGGTTAGACAACTCCGTTTTGCTCATTTTTCGCCTCCATTAAATGATAGATCTTTGTCTTCATCAATTTTGAGTTACTCACCAAGCTGTACTCTCAACAAAGAAGGAACATGAACAATGAACTTAAGCAAATTTTCTCTAATTGACATGCCTACCCTAGTTAGCACATATGCTTCACAGAATTGGACAGGCCGTCTTTGCCATCAACAAGGGTTTGGTAATCTCCACGATGCCACATTATTCTTGCAACCCTCGCCTAGTGAATCCCACCGGTCTGTTGCATCTCATTGCCCTCAGAGCTCAAATTCTCCTTATTCTAGTCCAGATCCTTCAAATGCCCCAAAGCATCGAAAGATCCTCTCGTAGTCTTGTGCGCCACCATCGAGCGCCACAACCATGACCCTAAAAAAAAACAAAAAAAAAGCCTCTATTTCTTCGTTATGCTACCCACCACAACACGACCTCTTCCCCATGATCTTCACTTACTGATTGCCAACCATGACTAGGACACCTTGAAACTCAGCATACAATTGATCGTTTCGAGTAGAATTTGGTATGCATGATGAGGTGCATCCAAGGGAGGCCAAGCTCCCAACTGAAGGAGCCTGTCGCTACAAGACCTCAAGAAATACCATGCACTTCGCACCAGCAGCTGGAATCTGTAGAAGGACAAGTCCGAGGGTTTTTATTTATTTTATTTTTTTATTAAGTGTGGATTGTGATTCTCTCCCAACTGTGCATTATTCGGCCTCAACATTGATACAAGATGTCCAATTGCACTCCAACATGTTGGATGTCACTCTTGTTGAATTCTACTACAATTTCGCTCTCTGCAGAACTGATGGATAAACGCACTCCTGGGCCCTCCTGTGAGGGAGTCAAGCCCAGTCCTGCTCTGATACCATGTTGATTTTTCATATCAGATGATATAGTATATTCAATATATTATTACAATGATGAGTGTTCCATATATAGAGAACATATGATGACCATCCATGAAAGGATGCATCCCTTTGGATAATCAATAACTATTTATTATTATTATTACTTATTATATATATATATATATAATAATAATAATATATATATATATATAATTTAATAATCAATAATTATGTTACTAATTATTAATCTAGGAGAATGTCTTCCCGATGTTGTCCAAACATCAATAGTCTAGACCCTCCTTGTCGTGCACACCATCGGATGCAAGCGGTTTGTACCTCGATACATTATTCAAACAGAGTTTGGGGTCCAGTCTCTTTGCCTTAAGGGCATTTTTTGATTAATATTGTTTCTCACATACTTCATATTTTTGGGGACTTGGCCTTTGGCAGGGATTGGTATCCTTATTTAACACTTTGTTCTTTGGACGCCCCCCCAAGGTGGATGACCAACCTTCTTGAGATCCATGCAGTGTCACCTTTTTTAGGGTACATGGTGTACACCACCAAACTAGCGAATAGATTGATTCTAGGAGGTCCCAAAGTCGAGCTACCCTTGCCCAACACATTACTCCCTCGGTTTGTTCGAGTAGCCAGGCTTCCATCCATAGTTTCTTGCCCATGGCCATGGATCTTAGGAGAGTTGGGCGTCGTTGCTCTTGTGTTCCCCCCCAGGATCTTGTAGTTAGGCACTCTCAGTGCCTGCCACTTCCCATAGGATATCATTTGCTAGTGAATATTGTTGGCCCTTTCATAGTTATTGATGACTTCGATGAGGAGCATGTTTTGTGGTCCCTCCGATTGCCCTGGGGGGTAAACTCTAGCATGCCTTGACATCCTTTTTTCTATTTAGCAAAGAAACTCATCAATTTCTCTCCTCTGTCTTGTATTTGCACGTTATTTTATATCTTCTCTAAGGTAGAGCATTTAGTTCGTTATCCTTTTTTGCTTTTAGTATTGATCTAAGAGTTGCTTTTGCACTCCCACTTTGTACTTACCCTGGATGTACACTTTTAGTCCCATCGACCTGCTTTTATGGTTTTTTTTGGATATTAATAAAATTACCCTTATCTTATGCTCCTTGAATTGGTTGAGGCCTCTACGGTAACTTGAGATGTACATTGCTTATGCCTTGATTTTGTTAGGGCCATTAATATTGACAAAAGTCTATTCCTATATCACCTTGAACTAATTGGGGCCATCAAGGTTGTCCTCAAAAGGGTGCTTATTGTGAGAGCTCAAATCAATTGTGGCCATTATGGTTGTCCCCAACCTCATTGGCAAAGAAGGCTTATCAAAATCTTTGAAGGCAAGAAGATTGACATATAAAGGCCACTGACAAAGACCATCAAAAGGCCTACCTCGAGGCCTAAGAGGCAACGATGACTTGATTGAAAGTTCATTATTGAATCTTTTTGTAGCCTTAAAGACAAATTTAATGCTATTATAAGTTCTATGATGCTCTTTTTTGGTGTCATTTTGCCTAAAAGAAGGCAAATGCACAAGGAGATTTGAATGTCACTCTAGTAGTAGGCAACAAAATTCTTTGTCGGCATTTGAGTCAATTTTGAGTTGTAAAAAGGCCTTATTAAAGGAAAAATACAACCCTTTCTCAGTCAATAAAAGAAAATTCTTTTGTTTTTTTGGGGTAGGGGTTGTTTTAGTGCCTTGTTGGTGGTGGTTGGTGTGTGCTTACAATTTCCTTTTTTGTGTCTTCTACATCAAGCTTGCTTTATCCTTAGTTCTTATTTAAAGCGTTCACTTTTGTGACATTTATTTTTGAGCTTATGTGAGACACATTATAAAGGAAATTTTGAGAGCATTATCTTTTTGTTAGATTTTAGGGTAATTTTAACACAGTAGTCTCTTTTTAATTTTAAAGCAAACTACTTAGATCTGAAGCTCAAACAGCATATAGAGACAGACTTATTATGAGCAGTGATAGAAGAAGACAAACCCAAATATAAAGATCTCAGATCTTAAAACATAAAAACATATCTATAAGCAACAGTAATGATAGATTAGACAAGGCTCATTCAACATCATAATAAACTCTGACTGTGTGCAATAAACTAGGTTCAGATCATAGACAGTGAAAGCAGTTCTGTAGAGGTAACAGTAGATAAGTATTTCAGGCAAGAGAGGACTCAGATCATATGCTGAAACCAAATCAGAAACAATGATACCTCTGAACAACAGTAGATCTATAGATCTAAGATCTGAACAAAACAACAATAAATACAAGATGTCTTCTATATGACTTATGATGAATGACACCTCTAAGCAACAGTAGATCTATATAGATCTAAGATCTGAACAAAACAACAATAAATACAAGATGTCTTCTATATGACTTATGATGAATGACACCTCTAAGCAACAGTAGATCTATAGATCTAAGAACTGAACCAAACAACAATGACCTAAGATGTCTTCATTATGACTGCATTCAAAAGTAGATAACTCAGATATGATCTTTAAGAGAGAAAAGTGTGAAACACATACCTGGTACTGCCTTACCTGTGGGGAAAGAGTGGAACAAAGAAGCCACAGTAGAGATCAATCCTTACTTGTTATGCTCAGTTAAAGGTTTGGTTCAAGGATCAATTACTGATCTTTAATATGCCAAAGAAGTGAAGGAAATTTTATGCCACCAGTTGGGTTACTGGAATAAAGACAAAACCCCAAACCCTAGATGAAGCTCACATTGAGAGAAACAGCACACTGGCTCAGATGAAGCTGCATAGCAGGTGTAACACATGTCTCTCCACAAGATTGAAGGCCTTGGCACTCCTTAATACCCATGAAATCTAACAGCCTGAGTACTCGTGAAGAAGACACGGCAGTCATATGTGTGAACAGCAGCCACAAGGAGGTATCCACGGCAGCAATAAATCAAGGCATGCAGCTCTTACAGTACCCTCAACAGGTAGCGGTACCCTTAGCAGCACCTACAGCTGCAATGGACTCCAACCAGCAGACCTCGTACTACATCCCTGAGGCCAGACTGCAACAGGGGAGGGACAGAGGCTGGCTAATACACACACAAGGTAGGCCGCACAGGTCTGCTACAAGACTGAGGCAAGGGTATCTCCACGCTAAGTCTACTTTACTACCCAAATTGGAGCCCATCAAGGGTATCTCCACGCTAGGATAATATCATAGTGCAACAATGAATGAATGTATGTTTAGTAGGAGAGGGTCCTTTATATGAATGGTTAGGAGGTAGGGTTAGGGTTAGAGTAGAGTAGCATTAGAGGGAAAGGAGGGGTTAGTTTAAGTTATCATATATGTCATGTTTAAATTATGAATTTAAACATGTGACAATATTATAAACCAAAGGTAAAACAAAGGCCCATAAATAATAAAGCAAAGCCCATAATCAATAAGACAAAGCCCACAACCAATAAAAGGACCCCGAGGAACAACCAACCAAGGGTAAGAGAGGGTTAACAAAGTGGCATTACTCATTCCTTCAAGTCATATGGTGAACCCATTACTTTATCATCACTTTGCATAAGGGACTTTTATCCCACTTGTGGTTGTGTCCCTTCTTCAAGGAGGTCATGTACCATCAAGTTTTACACCAGGTCAGGAGGAGACCAAGGATCAACTCATGCCCTGGGCATGAGCACCTGAACTTCAGGTCAGGGGCCCTAGATATATCTAGGGTCTTTAAGTGCTTGGTTACAACCAAGACTCCCATGCCCAAGGCATGGTTACACCCACAGGCTGACCCAGTCCAGGGGCCCTAGGGGTATCTAGGGTCTTAAATGCTGGTCCTAGACCAAGACTCCCCAGCCCCAGGCATGGTTACCCTGGTTGCAATCCGGGGGCCCTAGAGATATCCTAGAGGGTCTTAAATGCTTAGTCCTAGACCAAGACTCCCATGCCAGGCATGGTTACCCACTGGTCCCACAATCCAGGGGCTGAGAATGGGTCTTAAATGCTGGTCCTAGACCAAGACTCCCATCTGAGGCATGGATTACCTGGTTACTAACCCGGGGGGCCACAGTTACTAACCTAGGGTCTTCCCTTTGCTTGGTCCCGGACCAAGACTCTCATGCCCTAGGCATGGTTACCTGATTACCAACCGGGGCCACAGTTACTAACCTAGGGTCTTCAGCTGCCTGGTTACAAACCAAGACATCCATGCACCAGGCATGGGTACCTGATTACTAACCCGGGGCCTAAGGCTATCCTGGTCTTAAATGATGCTTGGTCCCAGACCAGACTCCCATGCCAGGAGCATGGATTGCAGATTACTAACCCAGGGGCCCTGATTACTAACCTAGGGTCTTTATCAATATTGGTCCCGGACCACATACCCCAGTGCACTCCTGGGTGCCTAGATCGTCTGGGTCTTGAGTCATCCTCCCGAGGAGAATGGCTCTCGCTGCGCATGTAAATTTAACACTCCCTATCAATGAGGGATACATTCTACAACATGCCACTCTTGTCCTTGAAGTATACAAACTTTATCAAAGGCGGTGGCTTGGTAAGAGATCTGTATGCGATTACAACTGGCCGAGACATCTTGAGGCTTTCCTCTGAATCATATCGGATATAATGATATCTTTTCGATGTGTTTACGAATCGTCATGAAACACCGGGTTCTCGATGAGAAGGCTTTATGCAGCTTTGATTTTCACAATGTATAATTTCTAAGCCAAGCGCTTCCACGTGATGCTAGCAGCTATATACTCTGCCTCTGCGGTGCTTTGGGCTATGGAGCCACATTTCTACTGGTTGAAATCATCGCTGAACCAAGGCGAAGCAATATCGGAAGGCCTCTTCGGTCCACAACACTGCCCATCCAATCTAGACATGGCGGAAACCATGAGAGTCCTTATACCTCTGCTTGAGGTGTATCTAAGACCGTATCTCAGAATGTGTTTCCACGATGGCGTATGTAAGTGTTTCGGTTCACATATGACCTGGCTGAGACCATTTACCATATACCAGATGTCTGTTCTCATATATATGAGATAAATCACTGATCTGAGCTTGTGGCCTGATTTCTGCCAACAACTTCAAGTCCAGTAACATGAAAGATCCAAGTCTTTCCAGTTCAATTTCTTATAAGCGCTCCCTCTTAATTTTGAATACATAAAGTTCTTTATAAAGAATCAGATGAAGATTTTGAACAATCTTCACATAGGGATGATTCCAATATCATATTTGGCTTCCAGAGTTATAATCCATGAGCTTCTTGTTTTGCCCACGAACAGTTAAAACAAGTTTAACATCTGTCCGATGAAGTACCAAAGCAAGAATTTGACAAAAGGATCCTGTCATACTTGGGTCATGAGTTACAAATATATCTTCTTATAGACCATACATTATTCTTCCTTATTTTAATTTAGGAAGTTTATGAATCAATCATGATTCATCTTATCTGGAGATCAAGAATACACATCTAGTTTCTGCTTAAGTGCTACCTTCGATATTTCTTGGTGTCAGGCTGGTTTCCTCTCAAGGAAACTGATAGAATTCTTGTATTCTATTAAGCTACTGATTCTGTTCTTGGACAAGGACTAAACCATATTAGAGACTGCTCCTCTGAGTCCAAAAAAAGCTGTCTTTCTGTCAGTTTGCTCCCTCTGAGTCCAAGAAACTGTCTTTCTGTCAGTTTGGTCCCTCTGTCAATTTTAATCTGAACATGTGTTTTAACTTTTCGGGATGAAAAGCTGTCTCAGACTTTTGAGTTCCTGTGTCAATGTCTCAAATACAAGAAAAGATATTAGTAATATCTTCTCAAAAACAAGATTTATCCCACAGTGCACAGTTGGATTCTTTGACTGAATAGCACTTAATGGGGTTAGATGTCATCCTTCACTTTGAGATCAATGGACAACCTGGCTGTCTAATCAAAATCAGTAGGTACTGGGATTAGCTTCTTTGTTCATATGAGATTTTGACAGTACATGACAGCAAGGTTCTCTTTTCTTGAAAACATAGGTAGTTATGTAAAATGAGCTTTGTATCATGCTACTGAAAAATATGGGACTCCTTACAGATATAAGAAAATGTCAAATCAAATAAATTTAACATCCATAGGTCAGTGCATACTCATCATAAGCAAATATGTCAAAGAGTCGTTTTATTCAATGCTAAGTACAACAATCATTTCATTCAAAGTGATGAGGTCAGTTTGAAACATGAGAAGCGTGAGGTGCTGTCAATTTCACAGCTTAAGGGTTTTATTACAAACTAATGCTGCTTTTGACTGAGCTTTCATCCTCCCTATACACAGGACAAGTGTGTATACTTCTCTTCCAGAAAACTGTAGTGTACTACTGTGCTACTGAAGAAAAAAAAACTTTCAAAGCAACAAGGTTATTCTACCATCTAAACTTTAGGGAAGTACAGCCTGCTTTAGAAAGTATCAAAACTTTAGTGCATATATACATTGGTATAGTTATCTTGCTTTACACAGAGAAGCAACTAGACATGGAAACTATGGAACATACAAGTGTCAAGACTCTTGATATCTACTTGATTGATATCATTCTCAAATTTTACTTCCAATTACTCAAAACAGGGTTATCACCTGTCATCTTAAGATGATGAAAGTTTTCTAGGCATTTACATCCCACTCTTTTCCAGGGCAAAAATCACCAGTACCTTCTCTCAATTTAGATTGGCAAAATAGCTCATGGTCAAGAGGAGAAGTCTTAGAATGAAAACAAGAACAGTCTCACAAAAACTGCATAAGATAGAGATCAAGCCTGGGACCTCAGGACAAGGAGGGTGATCAATGTGATCTATAACCATTAAAAGGGAAAGCCTGGAATGGTTCATGACTTGACAATTAAAGTACCTTGATTCTTAGCATTGATGTCAAGACAAAATAAAAAGAGGAAAGTGGCAAGGTAAATTTCTTTAAAGACCTAGAAGTCTTCAAACAAAGCAAAACCTTACAAACTGGCAGGGAGAAGAAGCAGGAACACTCAAAGCAATCTACAGAAAGTCACTGTTGTAATTCTATTCAATTTTGAAAGAAGGGTTAAAACATTTGTGCATTCTAAAAGTTGGTTGAAGGAACCACCGGTCTAGACCATACAAATTTCAGCATATCAGATCCAGTTCTATTTTGGAAACAATCATACTCTAACAACACTCCACACCCTGCATAGTGAGCAGTCAATTGTGTCTTTAAGGTCAAGGCATTACAACGGTGGCTTTGAGCAGTGTACCTTCTGATGAAAAGCCTCTGCTGATTATGTAAAAGAAGCTGTAATATAATCATTCAAACTTTTAAGCAGGACTTACTGATGGATGCAGAGACAACAACCTGTTCTAGTCATGACAGAGGTTAATTTCCTTTCCAATTGCTCCTGATCTACCAGAGCCAAATACTGAAGGGAAAGGTCTACGATGAGCTCAAAGGCTTCTTCTTGAAGCTTCATCCATCCATAGCTCTGATACCATGATATTTAGATTTTAGGGTAATTTTAGCACAGTAGTCTCTTTTTAATTTTAAAGCAAAACTACTTAGATCTGACTCAAACAGCATGAGAGACAGACTTGTATGAGCAGTGATCAGGAGAAGACAAACCCAAATATAAAGATCTCAGATCTTAAAACATAAAAACATAGCAACAGTAAATGGAATTGAATTGAGCTCATTCAATATCATAATAAACTCTGACTGTGTGCAATAAACTAGGTTCAGATAATAGACAATGAAAGCAGTTCTGTAGAGATAACAGTAGATAAGTATTTCAGGCAAGAGAGGACTCAGATCATATGCTGAAACCAAATCAGAAACTATGATGAATGACACCTCTAAGCAACAGTAGATCTATAGATCTAAGATCTGAACAAAACAACAATAAATACAAGATGTCTTCTATATGACTTATGATGAATGACACCTCTAAACAACAGTAGATCTATAGATCTAAGATCTGAACAAAACAACAATAAATACAAGATGTCTTCTATATGACTTATGATGAATGACACCTCTAAACAACAGTAGATCTATAGAATCATATGCTGAAACCAAATCAGAAACAATGATGAATGACACCTCTAAACAACAGTAGATCTATAGATCTAAGATCTGAACCAAACAACAATAAATACAAGATGTCTTCTTTATGACTGTGTTCAAAAGTAGATAACTCAGATATGATCTTTAAGAGAGAAAAGTGTGAAACACATACCTGGTACTTTGCCTTACCTTTGAAGATTGAACAAAACCACAGTAGAGATCAATCCTTACTTGTTATGCTCAGTTAAAGGTTTGGTTCATGGATCAATTACTGATCTTTAATATGCCAAAGAAGTGAAGGAAATTTTATGCCACCAGTTAGGGTTACTGGAACCAAAGACAAAACCCCCAAACCCTAAGATAGAAACCCCACGGCTGAGAGAAACACAACACACACAACAAGTGATGAAGCGGCACCCATAGCAAGTGTAGTTACAGCCAATCACTCCACAAGATTGAGGCCGCAGCACTCCTTAATACCCTTGAAACCTCAACAGCAAACCACAATACTCATAAAGAGAAACACGGCAGTCATATGAGTGAACAGCAGCCATAAGGAGGTATCCACGGCAGCAATAAATCAAGGTATGCAGCTCTTACAGTGCCCTCAACAGGCAGCGGTACCCTTAGCAGCACCTACAACTGCAATGGACTCTCCCTCAACAGGCCGCGACACTACATCACAAAAGAGCCAGACTGCAACAACGAGGTGGGACAGAGGCTGCAAGCTAATAAACACAAGGTAGGCCGCACAGATCTGCTACAAGACTGAGGCAAGGGTATCTCCACGCTAAGTCTGCTACAGAATTGAGGCCGCAAGGGTAGCTCCACGCTAGGATAATATCATA
>SNQJ01S0098347.1:40538-51133 GCA_010110895.2 Picea sitchensis | reverse complement strand
TTTTTCCTTGAAGTGGATTGTTATTCATTGAATTTTTATCATTCTCAAGGCATTGGTTCATAACAAGAACTTGAAATTGGTTCAAACGAGTCTTGTTTTTATTTTCACTATAAAACATTTTCGGTGAATTTTTAGAATTTGTAATTTTCATAATATTGATAAGACATAGATAATTACATGGGGAATTTTTTCATATTTTGCATCATTTTAATTTGTGGGATATATCTCGTGCAATTTGGAATTGTTCTCTAATCCTGAGATTAGTCTTAAACAAGAAATTTTGTTATTTTTTCTATAACGTTTTATCAGTGAAGGTTCATATTGTAAAATTTTCAAGAGTTTAAGAAGTCATATCAGAGTACTACATACACAAATTTCATACTCATAAGGGTTTAAATTTAATATATATACCAGGACAAAGGTCATCCATCCAAACATACTCCAAATTAGGGTTCAAAAGGTACGTAACTTACAATTGACATAATTCTAATTGGAATATCTATTTTTGGTGATTCAAAATTTTGGAAAAAGAGGAAAAATATGAGAATTATTGTTTTATCACATCTCTAAAGGTTCCTCCAAAATTTACTTCACCATGTAAATCTTTGGATATCTCAACCATGACTCAAAAAGAAAGATAATAAAATTTACACCAAATTGGAAAGGTAGAAAAGAAGATGGATGGAGTGGAAAATAAGATGGATGAAAATAGGAAATAAGTGGAAAATAATATGGATGAAAATAGGAAATATATGGAAAAGAAGATGGGTGAAAATTGGGATAATATGGAAAACAAGATGTTATAATTGCAAAATTCCATGTCTTCCATGATATTACATACTCTATGTGTTATACTCCTTAAAGGAGATATCAAAATGTAAGGAAATCATGAATGTCAGTCCACGAGTGAGGAAAAACCATAACTCCACAGGATAATTATTCCATTAGCATGAAGCTAAATAAATATTCAAAATGAAACCATTGGTATTCTCCAACATATGACTCTTTGTATCACCTATGATGCTTCATATGTATATTACTGTTACAAAGACCGAAATCTAAAGGATTACATATCCAACATTCCCCCTCTTATTCTGAATGGGTGTGTGTGAGTCCAAGCATCATTCTGAGCTTCTGAAATATTTCTCTTCCAAGTGCTTTGGTGAAGATGTATGCAATTTTTGCATTTGTGGAACAATGCCTCAAGTGAATTTTATTGGTCTATACATGATATCGAATTGGGTAATAATTTTTTTTGATGTACTTTTTTCGATCATGGAATATAATATTCTTGGACAACAAGATTGCAAAATTATTGTCAACTAGAAGAGGAGTATAATTCACTTTTTTCTCTTGCAAATATTCAAGTATTTTCCTAAGCCACACAATCTACTTTTTTGCTTCTACAACTACCACATATTTTGTCTCTGTTGTGGAATCTACTAGAATTGATTGTTTTTGTTATCTCCAGGAGACAACTGCTAATCCAAGACTCATGAGATAGACTAAATTTGATACTCCATTTTCCTTACCTCCATCAAAGTCTGAATTAGAATATCCAATCAGGTTGAAGTCATCTACCTTAGAGTACATGATTCCAAAAACCTTAGTTCCTTTCAAAAATTTAGAACTCTTTTTGCAACAAACCAATGTCCTTCACAAGGGTTTTGCATGAACCTGGAAAAAATCTCAAAAACAAATGAAATGTCTAGTTTGGTGGTACTAATAAGATATATAGGACTTCCCAAAAGTTGTCTATACTTGGTTTCATCCTAAAATACATTCCTTTATTTTGATGTGAGTTTCAAATTATGTTCCATTGGAGTAGAAACTAGATTTCACTTAGCCATGACAAACATGTTCAACAATTATCCATTTTACTTCTTCCGGCATATGAATATGTACCTTTGATTTTGAATCACTTCAATGCCCAAATAGTAGTGAAGATGTCCCAAATATGTCATCTCGAAGACTTTCTTCAACTCTTTCTTTATGGATGCAATGTATCTTTCATTGTTCCCTATTATCAATAGATCATTTACATATACTACAAGATATACACCGATTTTTCCAACTTTCTTGACAAACAAAGTTGCATTGTCAAGATTGATATGCTTCAAATTCAATTTCAGAAGATGCTCGGTTAACTTTTCATACCATACTCATGGTGCTTGTTTCAATCCATACAAGGATTTGATGATCTTTCACACCTTATGTTCTTGTACCTTCACAACAAATCCTTCTGGTTGAGACATGAACACATTCTCTTTCAAGTCTCCATTCAATAAATGAATCGTCATATCCATTTGATTAATTTTCCATCCATTCTATTCTACCATGGAAAACAAAGTGCAGATGGTAGCTCGTTTTCTTGTGCGGGGGGAAATTCTCCTCATAATCAACACCTTCTTTCTATGCAATTCCTTTTTCCATGAGCCTTGCTTTGTGCTTGTCAAGTGAGACATATGATTTGTACTTGTTTTTCAATACCCACTTGCACCCAATTGGTTTGGTTCAAAATGGAGGATCTACCAACTTCCAAGTCCCATTCTTGATGAGAGCATCATATTTCTTCTGCATGGATTCTTTCCATTCATCATGAAAAGTGTATTCTTTAAAGAAATTTGGTTCATGGTTAACTGATAAATTTAACTCACAATCATATGATACATCCATGTCATCTACATCCCCTGTGTTTGAATTATCTACATTGCCTCCATCTTGTTTTGATGACATTATGGTTCCTATCTTTACAACCTCATCAGTATGAACACTTTCAAGTGTTTTAGTAAATTATTTTGGTGGACCTTTCTAAGATGGTATGCGTTTCTTAGTTGATTGAGATGGTTTCTAGTTCTCATCAAAACTCAACTTTTCAATCCTCTCGATCACATCATCCAAATGAGATTCACGTTCTGATGAAGTGGTAGGAAATACTTCATGAGGGCAAGATGGTTCTTCAAAAGGTGTGTAACATCCCCTCCATAACAAATTAAATGTAAGCGAACACATCATAGTAGCAATATTTTTTTTTAATTTTTTTATGATTATTTTTTTAAAAAGAGATAACAAGGTTACTTACTTAATTCGGTACATCAATTACACACGCAAGTCAAATGTTATGTAATATATGTACAAGAAAAATATCTATGGTTATTCACATTATCTTCACAACACATTCACGATGTAGTTATCATTAGCATATTAATAAGACTAACAAAAAGGAAACACTAATCATTAGATCACTCACAATAAGATAGAAAAATTAACATTTGTTGGGTATGTGTTATATTCTTTGCATATGTGTGTGTGGGCGCGTCAGATTCGAAAATTGCGTCTGACGATCCCTAGGCGGTTTCTGCTATTTTTAGCGGTTTTCTAAATTAATACTGGATTAAGGGATTAGGGTTTTGGTATCTACAGAATACCTAAAAACATTGTATATATTGTATGGTGAATGGTGAAATTCGATATAATGAATATAAGAGAGGTTTTCCCCGGTTGAGGGTTTCCAGTATAAATCTTTGTGTACTATGTGTATGAGCCATTGATTAAATTTTGTTTTTCTTAAGAATCTATATGCATTGCTTTACTTCACAGGTTTAGAACTTACATATGGTATCAGAGCCCATTTTTGGCTTTAGAGGGACACCTTTTTTGTTGAGGGTTTGGCTCGGTCTTGATAGATCAAGTTTATCTTGGGTCTGTGATAAACCTGGGTTTAGTGGGAGATTTTGCAGTGGTTATTCTAGTGTATAAAGAGGAATGCCAAGATCTTCTAGAATTGAGATAGAGAAGTTCAACGGTAAAAACTTTGAGCCATGGAATCTCAAGATGGAGGACCGTCTTGTAGACAAAGAACAATGGATCGTTGTGAATCCTGGTACACATCCTATTGGCACACAAACGACTAGTACACAACCTATTAGTACAAAAAATACTAGTACACCACCTACTGGTATGTCAAAGGAAGATTGGAAGAAGTTGGAAAAAGGAGCAAGGAGTACTATTTGACACTGCTTGGCAGATTTAGTGTTGTTGAATGTCTCAGGAGAATCTACAGCCAAGGAATTATGGAATAAGTTAGGGAATTTGTATCAATCAAAGTCCCTGGTAAACAAGTTGTTTCTTCGAAATAAGCTGTATCATCTTAGGATGGAAGATGCAAATTTCGTGACAGAACATCTAAATGCCTTGAATACTCTGGTAAGTCAACTTGTCTCTGTTAATATTACGATTGCATAAGAAGATAAGTGTATTACTTTGTTATTTTCTTTGCCAAACTCTTGGGATAATATGGTTGTAGCAATTGGTAGTACCACTCAATCTACATTGAAGTGTGAGGATGTAGTTTCATCCTTGTTATCTGAAGATATGAGGCAGAAAAGCATGGAAAGTCATAGAACATATGCTTTATTTGTAAGAGGTCATACCCAATACGTGAATCTTGGTAAGCCTTCGGGGGGGGGGATATCTAACTCTACAGGTAGATCTAAGTCTCTAGGAAAATCATTGAGGAAATGTTGGAAGTGTGGTAAAACATGGCATCCTAAGAAAGATTGCAAGTCTAAGAAGGTTGAAAAACCAAAGGGATCTAATAGTACCTCTTCCACAGAGGCGAAAACCTCCACTGAAGAAGGAGCTGATGTTTACCTAGCATCTACATGTACACATGTAGACCATGATGTATGGTTGATCGACTTAGGTGTGTCATACCATATGAGTCCCCACAGAGAGTGGTTCTCTGAATATGAAAAATATGATGGTGGTGATGTATTCCTAGGAGATGAATCGACAACAAAAATCATGGGACGCGGAAGGGTTAAGTTGCTGCTAAAATATGGAAGGATTAGAACTCTCCCTGGGGTTCTTCACATTCCAAAACTAGCTAGGAGCCTAATATCTATAAGAAAGTTGGATGATGCAGGAGTGGATACTGTATTGGGAAAGGGAACTTGTAAGATGGTATGAGGAGAAATGGTGTTGATGCGGGGAGTTTGGTGTGAAATTCTATACAAGTTGTTGGGAAGCACTTATAATAATGCGTGTAACAGTGTTGTTGTCCCTGAGAAGAGAAATGAAGGAGAAAATACCAATAATGTCCCTGAAAAGAAGACCATGTTGTGGCATCAAAGACTGGGGCATATTGGAGAAAAGGGCCTTCAAACAATACAAGGTAAAGGTATGGTTGAAGGTATGTCTAATTGCACTCTAAATTTTGATTTCTGTGAACATTGCATATATGGTAAACATAATCAAGTAAGATTCCCATCTGGTGCTACAAGAGCAAAGGGGATCTTAGAGTTGATACACAGTGATGTGTTTGGACCTGTTCTTGTTCCATCCCTAGGTAAATCTATGTATTATCTTTCATTCATAAATGATTTCTCAAGGAACACATGGATTTATTTTCTTAGAAAGAAAACCGAGGTATCTGATAAATTTAAAGAGTTTAAGGCCCTGGTAAAAAATCAGAAAGAAAAGAAAATAAAGATATTGAGAACAAATAAAGATGGAGAATTCTGCAGAAATGAATTTGAAGAATTATGTAAGAAGTGTGATATAGCAAGGAAGAAGCCTAATCGATACACTCCTTAGTAGAATGGAGTTGCAGAAAGGATGAACATGTCACTGATGGAAAAAGCAAGGAGCATGCTCAACAGTGCCAAGCTAGGACATGAATTTTGGGCAGAGTCAGTGGGTACAACATATTACCTGGTCAATCGATCACCTTCATCAACGTTGGATGACAAAACTCCACACGAGGTATGGACTGAAAATAAACCCTCTCTTCAACATATTAGAGTGTTTGGTTGTGATGCTTATGTACATGTTCCAAAGGAAAATAGGAGTAAGATGGATAAAAAGGATGAAAAGTGTATCTTTATTGGTTATAAAGATGGTGTGAAAGGTTATAAGCTTTTGAACCCAGATACCAAGAAGACTGCTTATAGTCGAGATGTTGTTTTCAGAGAGGTAAAAGATGTTTCCAAACAATAATTCCTACCAAGGCCAGAAGAACCTGAGAAAATAGAGCTTGTGTTGGATGATGCAAAATCTGAATCATCTGAAGAAGATGAAGCAGAAGAAAAAGAAGAACCTCATACCCTAGTATTGAGGAGATTAGTGAGAGAAAGAAGGCAACCAGAAATGTATAGTCCACCTGATTTTCGTTCCAATTTTTCTTTATCTATTACTGATGATGATCCCAGAACTGTCAGGGAAGCAGTGAATTCAGATGAGTGAGAGAAAGAAGCAAACCAGAAACAGTAGTCCACTTGATTTTTGCTCCAATTTTTCTTTATCTACTACCGATGATGATCCTAACTCCGCCGTGTGGAAGCAAGAATCTCGTGATGATAGTAAACTTTGGAAGAAGGCTACGGTTGAAGAAATGGATGCCTTGGATAAGAATGAGGCATGGGATATAGTTGAGTTTCCAACAGGAAGAAAATATGTTGGTAGCAAATGGTTGTTTAAGAAGAAGTTTAATGTAGAAGGAAAGTGGGAGAAATACAAAGCTCCTAAGCATTAGAAAAAGGTTATTCTCACGTAGAGGGAATTGACTTTGTGATTTTTCGCGATGTTGCTAAGTTAACTTCTATTAGATTTCTTTATCTATTGCTGTTGCTTTTGGATCTTTAAGTGGAACAAATGGATGTGAAGACAACATTCCTACATGGGGGATCTAGAAGAAGAAATCTACGAAGCAACCGAAAAAGTACTTTTAGAAAAGTGTGAAGGAAAGAAAGAGTCGGGTGATGTAAGCCAGAAGTCACCATATGTTCAAAGCAATCACTCCAGGATCGCGGGTACCAAAAGTTTGACAATACGCATATCTGGATTGAGATTTGCAGTATAGGGTTGATCAATCGCGGTATATTCCAAGAAGGTTGGTAATCACTTCATTTTATGTAGTGTTGTATGTTGATGACATGTTGTTTGCAGGAAATAACAAGGATGTTATCAAGGAGGTGAAATCAAATAACCATCCTCCAAATTTGACATGAAGGATCTCGGTGTCGCTAACTTCATTCGGGAATGGAAATTAAAAGAGATAATGCAAACGTGAAACTCGGGTTGAATCGGAGAAATATGTTGAGACGATATTGCGCAGGTTTAATATGCATGGAAGTAAACCGTCAAGGTTCTATTCCATAGGTGTAAAGTTATTCACATAAAGCAGTGCTGATTAGTGTCCCAAGACACAGGAAGAAGAAGAGGACATGTCCCATGTTCCATATGCCAGTGTAGTTGGCAGTTTGATGTATGCAATGGTTTGTACTAGACCGGACATTGCACATGCGGTGGGAGTTTTGAGCAGGTATATGTCAAAACCAGGGAAGGATCATTGGACAACAGTAAAGAGGGTCTTCAAGTATCTTCGTGGCACCACCAGTTATGGATTTTGCTACCAAGGAAGACTAGGATTGGACAGAGTGGTGGACATACATGGCTTTGTTGATGCAGACTAGGCTGGAGATTTGAATCACAGAAGATCTACAATTGGGTATGTGTTTAACCTATTTGGAGGAGAAATCAGTTGGATGAGAAAAAGATAGGTTGTAGTGGCACTCTCAACTACAGAAGATGAATACATGGCAGCCACTCATGCAAGCAAGGAAGCAATATGGTTACAGAGATTGTGTTCAGATATTGGGTTGGTACAACAAGCAATGAGATTAGATTGTGACAGTCAGAGTGCAATCTTCCTGGCAAAGAACCCAACTTATCATTCAAAGACAAAGAATATTGATGTTCAATATCACTTTGTGAGAGACATGGTTGAGGAAAAGAAGGTGTCGCTGGAAAAGGTTGACACTTTGAAGAATGTTGCAGATTCATTGACAAAGTCCGTGAGCACAAAAAAAATCTTCTGGTGTAGAGTAACAATGGGCATTGCTACCCTGGATTGTTGACTATATAATACTGTGGACCCCTGGATGCAAATAAAACAACAAGTGGGAGAATGTTGAGTATGTGTTATATTATTTGCATGTGTGTGTGTGTGGGCACGTCAGATTCGACAACTACGGATTTTGCTATTTTTAGCGATTTTCTAAATTAATCCCAAATTAAGGGATTAGGGGTTTGGTATCTGCGGAATACCTAAAAACATTGTATATATTGTATGGTGAATGGTGAAATTCGATATAATGAATATAAAAGAGCTTTTCCCCGGTTGAGGGTTTCCGGTATAAATCTCTATGTACTATGTGTATGAGCCATTGATTAAATTATGTTTTGCTTAAGAATCTATATGCATTGCTTTACTTCACAGGTTTAAAACTCACAACATTGTCTACATGCCAATCCTACCCTGCAAGGTTAGGGCCTTCAAGACACATAATCGACACTCAAGTCCAGGATTCATTCGATCTATCTTGACCATTTAAGATCTCAGGACTGACAACCATTCTAAAAAACAAGAAGATGTCTACTCCCAAAACCAAGAAAATTTATCTTTACAAAAAGGCAAACAAATCATAATTCAACTACTACTTAATACAATTCTGAAATCGAAATTTCAAGTGGTGACAAATTAAGGTAAGAAGGTAGTTCTTCACAATTACTTCTTTCAAGTACATACATAGTCATATTTAAATATATCTAAGAGCGAGTTAATTACATTCCAAATTTTTATTAATATAAAATATTCAACTCCATTTAAATAAATCATTTAATACACTAATGTAAGAAGAGAAATTAACCACACATGTACAATTTCTTTACTTATGACCTTTAAGCAAATATTCTAAAATATAATCTAAATCATTATACAAGTTATAGATGTCACTTTATTAATAAAAGAATTAATGGAACAAATATTATCGTTATAGTTAAGTCACTGAGGCAATATAATTAGATATGTTCTTTTTGCATTTTATAATCGCCTCACATGTAACCTATGTACAATGTTGTCGACACGTAGTGCGCATCCCCTCTTCTTGAGGGCTACCTCTTCTTTTCGAAATCGATTGACAGTTTATTTATATTTATCTCGTATCCTTCAGCTCGTAGGTTCCCTTAGGTATATTTATGCTCAAACATTTCCAATGCTTGAAACAGATAAATTGGTCACACATTTCCAATGCTGGAAACAAATAAATTGGAAGAATAATGTCAGCTTCTACTAGATATTATTAATATAATGATCGTTAGTATGTCTTCTCCTACGACAAAGGATGTAGATAATTCTACATTGATTGGTGTCCATTTTGGTAATAATTACACATATATACAATCACAATAACTATACCTCTACTAATGATGACCCTACCTCGGCTTAGGATTTCCATTCTTAATAATAATTAATTATTATGATGACAATGATTGGAGAAATGGGTTAAGTAATAATTATGAGTGTAGCATCGAACCCTTATGATTGATTTAAGAATATTCGGTCTTCTTATGGTTTTATAAAGGCATATGCAATTTAGTATATGAAATCCTTATTTTGCTTAACATGGTTGACCACCTTTAAATTCTTATAAATAGATATGTAGAATGGTGAGTGAAGTCTTATATTTTGGTGCTTGATATCTTGATCTTGGGTTCTTTTAAAAAGGAATATACAAGGCATCTTTAAATTTATTAATTCCTTATTATGTTGATTCGGTTAGCCTTATAAAAATACTCATAAATTGTAAGGAGTCCCTTAGGTGTTGCTGAAGAAGTTGTGACTGGTTATGGGATCTTATAATTAGATATGAAAATTATATTGAACTCTTGTTGTTTTTTTTAAAAGAATTTTTATCTTCTTATAGGTTCTTATATTTCGACATGTAATGAAACCTTGTTACCCTTATCTATTTATTAAAGGTTGTTTCATCATATAAAAATGCATAGTCAATCTACATGAAGATTTTATCTTATTAAGAAGCTTGAAGCTCTGGATAATTGAAGATTGACATGAATGAACCTGACCTGACCAGTTATTATTGATGATTAGAATTAGATCTCTTCCAACACTAAGAATATATTTGCTCATGGTTCTCATTACTCTTTATGTAATATCCTCTTACTCATTCACATCCAGTATCGCTTGAAGATTTCTAAGTGTGATAGAATATCACGTGGCATCTTGAATAATTGATGTTTAGGTGACAATGATGATTTAGTTAAATGGGGTTTATGTTGATATGCTTCATGGTGGTAATTGCGTCAATTAAAATGTTGTATGTTGTAGTAAATTTTTGTCGCACCATGAATAATTGATGATTAAGATTGATTCATTGATCTAGTTGAATTTCGGTAAGATTGGATTAGTGGGAATTAGACACTTCCTTGTTCCTTAGAATAGTCACCAGTCCTGAGACCTTAAATGGTCAAAACCAATCAAATGAATCATGGACTTGAGCATTGCTTATGTGTCTTAGAGGTTCTAACCATGTAGGATAGGTTGGGCAATGGGCGGGTAGTTCTTTTAATATTCAATGACATGGTTGATCAGTTATTAGTATTTTGCTTGAGTTGATCGTGATGTGTTGAATTACATTGCTCTTTATCTTTGTGCATTTATTTGTGTAGTTATTAATTATGATGATGTGTTGCTTGTGATGCTATTAATTATGTTGTGATGATTTTAATTTCCT
>SNQJ01S0098347.1:8420-31219 GCA_010110895.2 Picea sitchensis | reverse complement strand
AATAACTATACCTCTACTAATGATGATCGTACCACGACTTAGGATTGCAATTCTTAATAATAATTAATTATTATGATGACGATGATTGGAGAAATGGGTTAAGCAATAATTATCATTGTAACATCGAACCCTTATGATTGGTTTAAGGATATTCGATCTTGTTATGTTTTTATAAAGGCATATGTAATTTAGTATATGAAATCCTTATTTTGCTTAACATGGTTGACCTTCTTTAAATTCTTATAAATAGATATGTAGAATGGTAAGTGAAGTCTTATTTTTGATCTTGATATCTTTATCTTGGGTTCATTTAAAAAGGAATATACAGGGTAGTTTTAAATTTATTAATTTCTTATTATGTTGATTCTCTTAGCCTTATAAAAATACTCACAAATTGTAGTGAGTCCCTTAGTTTTTTCTCAAGAAGTTGTGGCTGGTTATGGGATCTTATAATTAGATATGAAGATTATATTGAATTCTTGTTGTTTGCTTTAAGAGATTTTTTATCCTCTTATAAGTTCTTACAAGTTTTTACATTTGGAAATGTAATGAAACTTGGTTTTCATTATCTATTTATTAAAAGTTATTTCATAATATAAAAATGCATAATCGAGCTGCATGAAGATTTTACCTTATTAAGAAACTTGAAGTTTTGGATAATTGAAGATTGACTTGAATGAATCTGACCTGGCCAATTATTATTGATGATTATAATTAGATCTCTTTCGAAAGTAAGAATATATTTTCTTACGGTTCTCATTACCTTTTATGTAATATCGTCTTACTCATTCACATCCAGTGTCGCTTGAATATTTCTAAGTGTGATAGAATATTATGTGGCATCTTGAATATTTGATGTTTAGGTGAGAATTATGATCTAGTTAATTGGGGTTTATGTTGGAATGCTTCATGGTGGTAATTGCGTCAATTAAAATGATGTATGTTGTAGTAATTTTTTGTCGCACCATGAATAATTGATTATTAAGATTGATTAATTGATCTAGTTGAATTTCGGCATGATTGGATTAGTGGGAATTAGACACTTCCTTGTTCCTCAGAACAGTCGCCAGTCCTGAGACCTTAATTGGTCAAAATAAATCGGATTAATCCTAGACTTGACTGTTGCTTATGTGTCTTGGAGGTCCTAACTATGAAGGACAGGTTGGGCGTGTAGTTATTTTAATATCCAGTGACATGGTTGATCATTTATTAGTATTTTTCTTCAGTTGATCGTGATGTGTTGAATTGTGTCACTCTTTATGTTTGTGCATTGATTTTTGTAGTTATTAATTATGATGATGTGTGACTTCTGATGTGTCACTTCTGAATCTTCCTACAAAGAAAAAGGAAAGAATACAAATTTCTAGAAGATATCGTTGGGCCCTTTCACCATTGCACAAAATATGGGTAATAACATATTCATTTAAAGGACAACCAAATGTTTTTATTTTCAGATAAAGTGAATGAATTTGTTCATAAGCCATATTATTCTAATAAACAAACGTAGTAGTAGAACTATCATAGCATCATGACTCTAAAGTTTCTACATTTTATTTCATTTCATTTTTAGGTTTCTATTTTCTTCATTGTTGTATGTAGGGTTTTTGGGCCTCAAACCTCAAAGCTAGAATCTTTGATGAATGCCAAAGTACCAAAATCTCACCATGAAGATGTTTTGTAGATATAAAAATAATACCGTGAAGATGATTCGTGTAATCTCCTTGGATCAATGTTTCTCTAGCAAGAACGACAGGTGAGTGTGATGTAGGAACATGTGGCCTATGTTTTTCGGAATTGCAGAATGGGGGTTTGTGCATTGTCAATTGTAGTGCACCACCTAGACATAACATCATAATTCTCAATGTCAAGCTCTATGTGGTAAAGATTAATACGAATCGATGTGTATTTCCCTATCCAACTAAATCGAATGTGGATGTTTAAGGATGTCTCTCTCCTATCTATAAAAAACCACTCGTGCTCTCCCTCAGGTGATAATTCCTAAGATCTAATACCAAACTGATAGAATGAGGGCAGAGAAGTATCTACAACTATAGTGGTATGAACTTATAAGTGCAAATAGAAATCACACGAAGTTACATAAATGAGAAACTTGATTGATTTCATTGAATCCCAAATCAGGTATATATACATCTAAGAAATATCTAGATATTCTCTCAAGAAAGATATGGAGAATCTCTCAAGAAAAATCTAGAAGAGGATAGTCTAAAATTGGGTTTACAAAGTCAATTTTGTTAACTCTTATAGAGATTCCTACAACTACCATTGATGCATGAGCATCTTGACTTCCATATTTTTTACATTTGGCAGAGATCTAAGGGGTCTTTTATTTAGGTTCCATAAGCATGATTTAATGTGTTTTTCTATGTTTTTGAGAATTTGGAATGTAATGTGTGTGTGAGAATTACAATGTAAATGTTCTCGAATGTATGAGAACATGAGGGTTGAGAGATATTATGAGATATTAGATCTCATAGGGATTGTGAATCCTAGATTAGGATTGGTTGAGGATTTTATGGATCTAGAGGATCCTTAGGAGATTGATTGAGTTATTTGTGGACCTGAACAATTTACAGTTCAATATCCTTTTGTATATTTATTATAGTCTTGTGGGGATTATAAGTAGAGGTTAGGAAAGAGAGGTTAGACAGAGAGAAGGAGGTTTTAGTCAAGTAAGTGGCCATTCGAATGTAAATCAAGCCTAAGGACAAAGTAGAGGTTAACAACCAAATGATCAGTTTTATTTGGCTATGTACAATTCATTTATACTAAATTAATATAGTGTGGAAAGCTCTCTTTTGAGCTTAATCTGAATGAATCACTGTTCATGACAATTAAATCTTGTCATTGAGGATGTGATGGTTATTTTATGTGTTTAACCTCTGTGGAAATTGTTATAATAGGTCTCGGGTTATGCTTGATTGATATATCTCTGCATTTTTATATATCTCTACGTAAAATATGTTGCGGTAAGGTTATAATTGGTTAATTAACATAATCCATTACATAAAATCTGAAAATCATTAACAGGGAATAGTTAGATCCAGGGCAGAAGTTGAGGCTCATTGTATTCTAATGGTAAAATTGTGAATGCAGATAAGTAAGCTACATGAACCATCGATCTAAGGAAAGAACATATCGTGGCTATCGAAGGATGAAGTCGACCTTTAAAGAAGAAAGCTATAGTAGCCATTGTATCTGGGAGTTGCAGAGGAGGACCTTCGGATCAACATCCGATTAAGTTCTGACCGTCGGATTAGCACAAGTAAGATCGACAATGGGGAACCATCACAAGATTCAAAGGGTGAGTTAACGTTCGCATAAGTTTCAGTTATGCAATCCACACCGATCATCAATCATCACCTGCCAATACATCAACGACTGGCATCGATTCCACTACCAACGAATAGTTCTGTTGCGTAGCTCGGGAAATGAGGTAAACATTGTGCTAGTTAGGGATTCATAATCATTCCTCATCGTCGATCTCCATGCCGATTCAAGCATGACAATCGATCCTCGATGGGAGGTTAGTGCTTGAGAGAGTTGAGCAAGGTCATAGCCCTCGATCACCTGGGTCGGAGTTAGAGGTCCTTCGGGCATATGAGGATAACAATGTTTAGCGCCTATGTATTAACTGTGATCTCATATGGATATTCAATCCTGTTAGTGATCGAATCTGAGAGCTAAGATGATCCTTGGCACCCCTATTTTGGGGTTTAAAATGAAATTACAATAGATGACTTCTAAAAAGGGTTTTAGGACAGGAGGTCTAACATCAACCATATTAATTGTTGATAGTGGTTATTAGGAGTAATTATTTCGAAGGCATGTGCATTGGAAGATATTTTTCCTAAAACCTGTCATCCCAAAATCTATCAACCAATACCACCTAGCATCATTACAACCTATCACATCATGTATCCATCTGTCCCTATATCTTTGTTGTACTTATTATGATAAGATTGGATAATATTTTGTTTATACCACCTCCAATGGCATATCTCTATCATCTCATTGAGGAGAGAATGTTGGGGAAGAAAAGGACATGGATGCTTCAAGAAAACTGCAAAAACTTTAACATTTTGTGCCATTTTGGATTGGAATTTGTGCATATTTTGTGAAGAATTTCACAAATATGGTGCATTATGTGTGATTCGAAGATCTCTCTTCCCATTTAAATGATGTTGTATTTTTCCGTATTTGGATTCAAATAACCTTGAGGGTTTTCATATACCTATGGTCATATGGGAAGCTTATAGCGTACATAAATGCTTAAGTTTGCTGCAATATTAAAATATTGTATGAATTAAAGATATTAGAGACACCATATGCTTGAACTGGTTAGGAATTGATATCCAAAATATATTTTGTGTGGTTTTGAATGTGAAATCTTATGTCTCCTCTCTTTATTGTATGTAGCATTTAAATCTGAGAATAAATGTCTCAAATTTTCATTGAGTAATCTTTGTTGAAGCATATAGATGGAAGTAGAAGTTAAAGAACGTCGTTAAACTTTCTCTGACTGAGATTTGATCCAAAGAATGCTAAAGATTTGGTCTCTGTGTGGAATTATGAAGTAGATATGGATATATGGAATTGGTTTTTCAAAATATTAGTATGCTATTGATTTTGAAAGAAATAAACGACTATTTTAATTGAGTATTGTTGATGTAATGTCTAGTGGCTTGAGAGCAAGCAAATATTACTGTGATTTTGTGTGAAAATCAATTTTTTTTTAGTCCTTTTCAAAAGCGCTAGATGAAAACAGAGACGTGTTACCCTTAAGCAGTAAATTGGCTTGAATTTTCTTCGTCCAGTGATTTGAAAGAGTTTATAAGATATTTTGACCTTAAATACATCTCATGGTCTTTAAAGGATGCTTGCACTACAAACTTTGTTCTTCAGCGAAATTTTCTATGCAATCATGTTTAGCCTCCTTTCGATATTTAAATTCATGAGTTCTATTCCACGAGCTTCCTTCCTAATTTTATAAAACCCACTATTTGATATGAAAACCTTTACACATAAATTGAGGAATTATATCATGTGAGTTTCCTTCCTATTTTCATAAAAACCCTTGTTTGATATTAAAACCTGTGTTTTTCACTTATTTAAAACCTCTTCATTCATTATGTTGGCTTAACATTTGAAGAAAGGATATTTAAGATACATGATGTAAAAAAGAGAGAATAAATGGTATGCTCTATTTTAATGCATAATTTGAATGGGCAATGACACCGAGATTCTGAATTTTTGCAAAATGTCAAAAATGCAGTATCATAAAACACTTCATCAGAATGTAGAATCTTCAAGTTCAAATATGTTGGATATGAGTTTCTGAAGCTCCAAAACATGTCAATAATGGAAGATACGTGAGAAACAAAGCATATGTGAAGATATTTTATTTTCCTCATGATTATACTTAAACATGAAAACGTTTAATGTATTTGCAGTTGTAATCAAAACTATATTTTATGTCAAAAAATAATTTTGTTTAATAAGAAAAGTTTATTTATATACAAACATTTTCATAATTTATAAATGAGATTCACAGGTACATCATTGAGCTTAAAGATTCTGAGCATATTAAAAACAAAGCTCCACATATTGTACTTATCAAAGTATCCAAAATAAAACTTATATGCATGTTGATCATTACAAAATTTACAAAAATTCTTATGATGAAACATAATTAAAGTGTAACCATCCATGATATACTGTATGTGTTATAATAATATAACACATACATACAATGTATGTGTTATATTATTATAACACATACAATGTATGTGTTATAATATACTACCAATATTATTTTCATATGACCCATAAACCGATTCATGGCCACAATTTAAGATATTTACATTGTACGTGTTGTAACATTAAATAATTTTTAAAGAAATTCAATTAAATTTTATTTTATTTTAATTTTAATTAGTTTTAAATTAATGTTAATCTTAGTTTAAATTTTTGAATATTCTTGTAATTTTATTTTTTAGGTTTTAATTAGTAGTTAGTAGTTAAAGAGTTTTAACCTTTTCTTTTATTTTTATATAGATTTTGTTTTAAATAATTTAAATAAAACATTAATATAGTTTGCATAAAATGTTAAGTTTTATTTTATTTTGTAAGTAATCAATGCAAATTTACTTGTTTTAATATATAAACTTTATTTTGTTTTAATATATGAACTTTATTTTGTTGTAATATGTGTTAATAAACTTTATATATGCTATATTATATTATTTGTATTAATAAAGTGTATTTGTGGCTCGTGTTTAGGGTCCCCCTTGTTTAATTAACCAAAAAAATGGGGTCCCTAACTACGGTTTAGATTTAAGTTAAAATTACTCATGGTTTGAGTTAGGGACCCCCATGGTTAACAAAACACCAAACGACCCCTCCACAATGCATAGGAAGTTGAGACGTGGCAGTTTTCAAGCAATGGACTTCGAGCTCGATTTATGACTAAAAGGAGATGAATATGAAAAATATAAAACATGGGTTGTTTGCATAATGACCCAAATTAGATGACATGCAAACATATTTTGAAAATGATGAAATATTTGGGAGATTTTGGCATTTTTCTAAACACAATTATCTCATATTTCGTGAACGGTTGATTTTCCCAAAAACACCCAATGCCAATTAGAATGCCTAGTCATTTTGGGGAGATGACACAACAAATGTTTCTCCAAAAATATTATCATCCATCTATTTTCAACAGTTAGATCCAATTTTCCAGGCAATAGTTGAGCATGTTCAAGGAGAATAAAAGACCTAGATGAAGACTCGGTGAGGAGGGTGGGTGGATTAGGAATTATTTTTGGCAGTGAGACTATGCTTTTCTTTGTAATCCCAATGGGCTATTAAATTTTATAAATTTCTGAATCAAAGGATTTAGATTTGGATTCATGTCTTATGATAATAAATCCTAGTTCCATATATTTTATGTGTCTAGCTTCTTTAACCTTCATCTCTATTTATTTTTTTGCAATTTAAAACTACAGCTAGACAATTTGGTACCACTTTCACTGTCATTTGTTTCTTTTCAGTAGGATATTTTATGTATAACTTCATTGATGTTTATCATGGCCTGTGTCTCAATATGTATTTGATAAAGTTGCAATTATAATTGTGTTTAATGTTTTTATATTGAATTCATGCACTCAATATACTGCATTTATTTTAAAGTTGGATTCATTAAGTAATGTCTAACAATCCACTTTCTTTCTATTTTAGACCAACAATGACTTCCTTACTCACTATTTGTGTCTGGAATTTATTGTTTCCCTTCATTTTCTTATGTCTTCCACTTATCAGCTTCGTGCTTTGTTCTCTAAGACCCCATTCCCAATGGACTAAGGTCTTTGATTTCCGAAGTTTATATTATTTATTCTAGTCTGGTGCCATTATTCTTCAAACCCTGCTCATACCATTTTTTTGTTACCATAAATTTGGCCTTTGTGCTCAATAAGTTGTCGCTTATTGACAGTGGGAAACAAGCTTCATTTTAAGTATTGAGGGAGCCCCCTCTGGTCTAAGAGCCAACTTGTGGCCTAAATAAGTTTCAAATATGTCTTGGCATGGTTTCTAAACAATCGAAAACCATCTCAAGTTACAACATTAAATNCCCCATTCCCAATGGACTAAGGTCTTTGATTTCCGAAGTTTATATTATTTATTCTAGTCTGGTGCCATTATTCTTCAAACCCTGCTCATACCATTTTTTTGTTACCATAAATTTGGCCTTTGTGCTCAATAAGTTGTCGCTTAGTGACAGTGGGAAACAAGCTTCATTTTAAGTATTGAGGGAGCCCCCTCTGGTCTAAGAGCCAACTTGTGGCCTAAATAAGTTTCAAATATGTCTTGGCATGGTTTCTAAACAATCGAAAACCATCTCAAGTTACAACATTAAATTTGGCGCCATTGTCGGGTATGAAGGTTCGATATTTTCCCTGAGGTTTTATTAAGATCATATATGGTTCTTGAAGGTGAATGATAATTAGACACAAGTTGTGTGGTTATTCACCTAGCGTCTCCATTGTGATTTCAATCAAAATTTCAAGACTCGTCTGGGAAGTGAGCCTCGTTGACAAAGAAATGAAGAATCATTGTAAAACGATTAGGTACCAAATGACAAGTTTATTTGAAGAAATTTTAGATCTGTTGATTGGTCCTTTATTTCTCTTTCTTATAAATATAAAAAAAGTTTTCTATTATTTTTTACATTCATAGGATCATACATTCAAAATCTGACCTCTTTTCTTAGAAAAATAAATTCCATCTTCTTCTTATGTTCCTCAAATAAATGATCCTCTTACAACAATTCCTTTTGAAATTCTTCTTGATCAAAAAGTACAAATCCCTATTCTTCCAAAGCATAATCAGTCATGTAAAACAGTTGAGAATGAGAATAATATACTAGCCTTGAAAATCATTAGTATACCTTATGATCAATTTGCAAAGATTTATCCATGGGATTTAAATAGATATAAACCTCTTAAGTTTCCATCCGTCCTTCATGATTTACCTCCTAAAATTTTCAAAGATCTTCCTAAATTCAATGGAGAGGATGATGTTACAGTAGAAAAGCCCATGGAATCCTTTGAAATTTTCATGGATTGCTTAGATATTCAGCATGAAGATGTTTTTATGAGAATGTCCACTCTGTCTTTAGAAGTAGAGGTCAAAATATGGTTTAGAAACTTAACAATTGCTTCCATTAGTTCTTGGATGTATTTTTATGATGTTTTCTTGTACAAATGGGATGAGAGTAAATCCCATCATCAATACCTCTCGAAGTTTTATACTATTATAATAAGAAATGATGGAATTGTTACAAAGTTCAACAAAAGATTTGAAAATACTTATCACAGTTTTCTAGTTGATATTCAGTCTTCTGAAGTTGTTTCTAAGGTGTATTATGCAATAGCACAACATCCTGACTTGGCCTTTTATCTCAAAGAAAGGAAATCTTCAACTTTGGAACAAATGCCAAAGAGATTGAAAAAAATCTATGGGCTTGTGGGAGGCTACCTAGTCAAATAAATTATGAAAATATGCATACATAGGAGAAAAGAGAAGAAGATGAACAAGACAAACTAGATATTTATATTTCTTTAATTCGTACTGCTGAGAAACAAAAAGAGCCTTCAACTATTCTAGATCATCTATATGTTAACGAATGTGAAATTGATTTTTGCATAATTTCTTTCAAGTGATTTACATAGCGGGGAAGAAGAATTTATTGATAATGAATCTAAAGAAAATAACATTTATGAACTTGTTCAAGAACATTATCAACAAAATATAATTTCTTCTTTTTCTCTTCAACAAAATATAATTTCTTCTTTTTCTCTTAATGAACAAAATCAAAACTCTATTGAACATAATCATATTTTTTCTTTTGAAACCAATGAAGATATTTAAGCAACTGTAGAAAATTTTAGAGATCAACATGAGAGTATGGATATTCAAACAGATTTGGTTGCAAAATCATTATTTTCTGAACTTTTTGATGAAGAGAAAATACTGTAATTAAGAAATATATATATATATATATATATATATATATATATATATATATATATATATATATATATATCGTGATTTATAATATTTTGTTGGATTACCTAGAGGGGTGAATCAAGAATAGACCAATATAATCCTTTTTTAAACCAAATAATCCAAGTGTTATATCAATGTAGAATTATCATCCAATAACTGTATATTAAATAAACAATGAACAAAATGAGCAATCATACACATACACAATACACTAGTGTTTTTACTGGAAACCCAAAGTTTAGAGAAAACCACATAATGATTTTTCTTATATGTCTTGAAGAATTACATTCATTGGAAGCACTAACTTCCTTGTTTTCCAAATACAACCGGAAGGAGGCTCCAACTCCCCCTAGTTTCTCAAGTTATAACCTAATGGAAGCTTCAACTTCCAATTCTTTGGCTGCAACTGCAAGGAGGCTACAACCTCTATGTTCTCTGCTACAACCGGAAGGTGACTACAACCACCGCCCTGATCATCCAACCACTCGAAATAGAAGTAGAAATGATAAAAACCACTCCGCCACACTATCACCGTAAGATATACCACTATAAACATGTACCACAAACCTCAACCATGAATCAACCATGCATCAACATGTACCTCAACTGTAATTAACTGGTACTCATAAACAAGTGCATCAACCATGCACCAACTGCACTAAACAACTTGTAATCAACCTATACCATAAATAAGTGCAGCCAACCATACCAAGTATGTACCACCTCAGGTGTCAACTACTCATCAACTATGACTCATCAATAGGTACCAACATCATCAACTATACACCCCATGTATGTGCCAACTCATCAACTACATTTGTCTCAACCATGTACACAACATGTAAATTCTTAACCAAAAAATCCCTCATCAATTTATCATCCAAATATGATTTGTAACTCAGACATCTCGTGTATATGATCGCATTCCACAAACCTTCCTTAACTTTAACAACAAGAGACTATCATTTTCATCAAACTTTTCTTTTAGTCTCACATGACTCGCTTTTGATTAGTCAACAACCCTAACTTGAAATAATCATAACTGTGGTAATTTAATGAATAAATATATGAAACTCCATACAAAATTTTCTTTCAGCAGGTTTTATGTAATTCCTCCAGTACTACTTGACCCCTGTAAAAGGCAAAGAGAGTTATAAATCAAAATGGCACACCTTGTTGTATTCTGGCTTATTATAGAGAGACCTTGTAGAGCTGCGGCCTGCACAGAATATTTGTGGAATTGATAAGAAACTATTAAATGCATACTCAAAGATTGTAATCTTAAATCTCAACACATTTAGTCTTACCTGAATTTGGATCAATTATGAAGAATTTATGACGTTGCTTTCATCGAAACACATGTTTTAGACTAGTTTCGTGGACTAGCCATAAACCCTATTTTCCACCTGAGTAACTCCAAAAATACAATGATCCACAAGCTTAATTTTACCATATACTTGGATATGTTTCCTCTCAATTTCATATCAATTTAATGGTTTGAATCATTCTATAAAAAAATTATTCATAAATGGTGAGATGACCTCAGAAATAACATAGCACCTTAGAAAAACATCATCAAAAGAATTTATCCTGCTGAATCTCGGACCTTCTTTCTTCACCTTCCTCATAAATTCATCTTAGATATCCTTTGTTACCGCGATAAACCTATAGATATTCAATATGCCTGTTTGATCTGAAATGAGAGAGCCTTGCCTATTATTTATACCTCCAAGTAGCTTCCTTAAAAATATCTCTAGGTCACTTTGCCCACTTCCATTCTTTTAGGGTTAACCCGCTTTTAATTTCTCCATTAAACTTATTATTTAAATAATTCATTTTATTCACTTTGGAATTATAGTACACTCAACACTTCACTTTATTATTTACCTTCTAAAAATTTAAACCACTTCGACTACTTTGACATTTTGGGGCTTCTAGATGACATATGAGGGTCCTCCAACTGTGAAGGCCATAACTCTCAAACCGCAGGCAGTTAAGGGACGCTCCACATACCATCAGAAATGGAATGACATACCATCCATATAGAATAGTATTACCTACAAATATATCAAATGCATACCATTATCCATCAAAACAAACTTGGGTCAATTACCCAAACCGAAGTTCTCCAACTTTCATGGCCATAACTCTCTAATTGTGAGGGAGTTATGTGACGCTACACATACCACCGAATGGTATGACAAGCAATATCCATATAGGATAGTTCTACTAACAAATTCATTGACCTTCATCTCATTATTCCATAAATAATCATGGGATATACCTAACCATACTTCTAGGATAACTCAATCCACAAAGCATCTTTCCATGAGAGATTTCACCATTAGAGAATTCACTTTGAGTTCATCCATTTCTACCTTATTATCAACCATGACAAGACAATAATGAGTCATATTTACATCAAACAAACTTGGGTCCATTACTCCAAACTCTTAGGCATCAAGTTTCTTCAAGGGTTGACATCACTGAGAACCAACCTTTAATCAACAATCTCCCTTTGGCATTGATGGTAACACTGATGCAAAACCGGAATTATGTCATGCAATATTGAAGCTATATCGCTCATGCTCCCCCGGAAATGCCTCTCAGTTCCTTGCATCTCTGCGGACATTCTTTTGGAAACCATGCTCTATCCTCTCTCGTGATTCATGAATTCTCCCCTTTGTCATCAATAATGGAAAGGTATCACAAGTGGGATCGCTTCCCCGACCGAATCGGCCCCTTTATGGTACTTCCTCATGTACATCTAAGACATATATACATTCAAAAATACCACGCTGAAAGTAGCCTAACTCCAAGTCTCCGAGAAGATACTCAAAGGCTTCCCTGTGAAGTGGTTTTGCAAAATGTGTCCCACTTGTTCTTTGTGCCCACATACTCAACTTTGATGTTCTTTTTCTAATGCCTTGTTCCCATAGAAAGTGATACTTTGATTGTAATGTGATTTTGTCTTGGAGTGCATCACCGGTTCTTTGAGATACATCGATGATGCTTTTATTATCACAATATATTAGAATGGGTCTTATCATACTAACCTCAGAGCATTCGGTTGCCAATGTTTGTTTCATTCAAAGAACCTATGTACAATATGTTGTTGCTACAATATATACTGACTGTAGATAGAGACACCATGATTGTTTCTATTTTTAGCCATGATAATAAACACTTCATCTAAGTAGAATGTCAGCTTAACTGGTGCTTTGTCTATCATCTATACAAACCTTCCCAACTGTGATCACTGTAGGCAATAAGAGATAGATACTTCATTTGGATACCATAATCCAAACTCTTTTGTTCCTTTGAGATATCCGTAGATCCTCTTTACTGCTAATACACGTGATTCCTTTGGTGCTCTTTGAAATCATGCCACTTGTCCAAATGCCCGCATTAAGACTGGTCTCTGATGTTGTCACATATAGTAGGATATCAATCATTGATCCATATTGCCTTCCGACTGTAGACTTTGAATCATCATTTTTGTTTAACTTGCAACTGGTTTGTATGGAGTGATAATTGTTTTGCAATCTTCCATTCAGAACATCTTTATCATTTATCTGATATAACTTCCTAGTTTGAGAAATAAAAATTACATAGTTTTCATAGGAGTGGTAACCAGTTGCAAGTTGAGAAAAGAAGGATAGTTCTCCAAGTAATGATATTTCAAATTCATTATGCATATCCTTTGCAAATTTCTAAATTAACATGTCATCACTCAAATTTCAGTAATATCAACTATAGCATAAACTTAATTACAAAAACATACCTTGACTTTACCTTTGATGTAGAGGTTTGCTATCTCCGCACCTCCTTTTGAACTATGCCTTGTAGATATTTGATCAGCCAGAAAATTACCTCTAGGAGCCTGCTTTTAGACCATACAAGGCATTCTCTAATTTACACACATAGCCCATTCTCCTAATAAATGTTCCTCCGGGTTGTTCAATGTAGACTTCTTTATTAAGTTCCCCATGCTTGATTTTAATGCCTCCATCTAATACACTATGAATATTTTGGAGGCATGGCTAAAGAAATGTATTACTTCCATTCTCAAATAACTGGGGTAAATATCTCTTCAAAAGTCGATTCCTTCAATCAGGTATTGGCCCTTTACATGCCTAATCTATCTTTGCTCCTTATAACCTCGGCCCATCTTCATTCAATTTATTCATGAAACCCATTTTGTGCATCACATTCTTATTCTTTTGGTCTTGGAACCACCTTCAAGTGTCATTTTTCTCTATTTGATCCAATTCCTTCATCCATGGCCTTATTCCAAAAATTCATCCTTGTTGTCTTCAAACAATTTGTTTTAATTGTAGATAAGAGTGTTAGGTTTGTTTGTTCCAAAATTTATTTCCTCCTCTTATTCTAGTCTCAACTCCATCTCTTTGTTTTCTCATAATTTGATATGAAGGATGATTCTTTTGTGTGACTGGCTCATTAGGTGTCTTTTGAGACACTTGCTAAACTTTCTTTGCTTCTATTAGACTCTCTAGAATCTTCCTTCTACTTCTTTTTCAACTTCTGTTTCTTCTTTGAAAGGCTATTCCATTGATTCATTTTCTCTTCCTTTAATTCTCGTCTTTCTTTCATTAATTGTTACGCTGATGCTTTCCACAATTTTTTTAAATCTCAGATTGTAACACTTTGTGGTCGATTTCCCTTGTACCTAGTAACCAACAAGTACCCTTTGTCCACATGATAGTCAAACTTTCCCATTCTGCCATCTTCTTTGTCGATGTAGCATTTGCTTCCAAAATCTCCAAAGTGCTTCCATACTGTTGCATTCTCTCCATAGCTCCTCAGAGGTTTCGCCTGTTGTTTTGTGCACACTGTCGTGAATTGTTGTATGTAATCTGCCTGCTGCACATATCTCACACTTGAACTACTAGTACTGTTCGAAAGCCATTTCCTGCACTATCCTTATTTTTCTTTCCACAACACCATTATGTTGAGGTGTCCTAGCAACTAAGAATTCCCTTTTATTCCATGACTGCAGTAGTCCATAAATTACTTGAAGTGAACTCTAATTCACTATTAAATCTCAAGAATTTGATTTTGCAATTCGGCTTCATTTTCAACCATTTCTTGTAGATCTTAAAGTTTTCAAAAGCTTCAATTTATTCCTTTAGAAAGAAAACTCCAGTCATTATTGTATAATAATCAACTAATAACATAAAGTAAGCTTCTCAACTTTAAACCCTTTGTTGTTGTTGGTCCAACTAGACTGCTGTGCACACTTCCAAAGTTGGTCTTGTTGTTGAATATTCCCTTTGATTTGAACCTGGTCTTTGTTTGCTTTCTCCTTGTTGACAATGCCTTCGCATAAAGTGTTGGTTGGTTTCAGATTTGGGGCATTTCAATCGATTCTATTTTGTTGAATTTTGACAAGGTTGTCAAAGTGTATGTGACCCATTATTCTGTCATAGCCAACTTTCATATTCCCTTTCCTAGACAACACTTTTCATTTCCAATTTCAATTACCACATATATGTTGCTGCTTGAATTTCTTGCAAATGTAGTAATCAATTTTCCTGAACCTTCTTTTATTTTCTCGCACTTTTGTGAATCAAAAGTAACTTCTTAAGGACCCTCTATCACACATTTGACTCACACTTAGAAGATTATGTTTCATCTCTACTAGTAGAACATTTTGCCTTTGTATCTTGTTCCCAATTATGACTCGTGTCTTTTCAAATGATTTCGAATTGAACAGCTCAAGGAGACCCATCCATCTCTTTCCTCTTCTTAATGTAAGAAACCTTTCTATCAATTATGTTGTTTTGAACAACCAATCACAACATACCAACCAATGCTTTGCTTAGCTTGTAGAGTGATTGTGTATTCTTCATTTCTATACCGATTTTGCTTTCTTATCCATGTCATTTTCCTCGGGTTCCTATCTCGGTGGACTTGTTATTCTCATATGGCTCCTTAGGAGGACTCATTACGTAACCCTTTGGCCACGCGGTCCAAAGTTGTTACATTTGTAAACATTCCAAATTTTATGCCGTAAATATTCTAAACCTATTGTAACTTCTTCTCCGCGTGGTTTCACTAGGCCTCTTGGATAACCCTTTTGTGTATGACTTTCTTAACATTGTTTGTGTTCCTTTGTTAGCTCTGCAATTCACTGCTATGTCCAAAATTATTACTTGTATAACATAAACCAAAAAATATAGCTTGATACCTCGGAGTTGAATATCTTCCGAAGGAGGCAGGATCTTTTATGAATCCTTCTTCTTCTCAAATTCTTTCTATTACTAGTTGCTGCTACTTTTGAATTTTGAATCTTCTAGGTGGAGGAGTGTCCCTGCAATCTTCATTGTATATCTTCCTATCCCCTTTGATTGTGTCTACAATTTTTTGATATGTTTCACTGTTGTTTTGAGCTTTCATCCCTTTTCTCGTTCACTGTAGTCCAAGTCCGGACTGTTAAGACAGAATTTTTACTGCTGATAATTTCATCCAAACTTTTGAGCTATTCTCGCATATTTCTTTTCTTTGAATATCCTTTCTTAATGTGACAATCTATGCTCAAATTTCCAATGATCTTGTCTTTCTAGATGTTCTTTGAGTGCTTCTTTCAATTCTTTTATCTTCTTTCCTGCTTGAACCTTCAATTTTTGTTATCATTTGTTCTAGTTTTTGAGTGTCTCTTTTCTAGTTCCGGCTTTGTAGTTTTTGTTTTTATTTTTTCTTTCCCATAAATTCTATGAGCACATCACCCTCTGTAGCCAACTCTCACCTCTCTTCAATTTCCTTCTTCGACTTCTTCTGTATATTCTTCTTTCGGGACTTCCTATTCATGTTCTTATTTGGTGTCTTCTTTATTAGAGTCTCTACTACCATGAATAGAACTCTTCCTCGCCTCAATCACACCCACTCATCTTCATTTGATGATGAGGATGTCTCTTTGGTGCATAAGCTTTTCTTTGAAAACTTTCTTTGTAGTTCTTTTGTCTATATGTTTGTCATTTTGAGTAACCTTCATCATTTCTCTTCTTATGAGACATTTGTTAGCAAATTGACCAATACCATCACAATTCAAAACAAATTAAATGAATTACCTCTATACCCATTGTCGGTTCCCTTGTTTAGTCTTCTTTTGATCTAAGTTGGCCATTTTCATCATCTTCGAGACGCCAATGCTATTAAGTATGTTCTTCTTTGTCGCTTTCCTTTTGCTTCTATATTTTGGCTGCTTGAAAAGTCGCCTTTACATCTAGATTTTCTTGTTCATTTCTCTCATTTCCGTGCTGCTATTAAGATTCCATGCAGCTCATTCATGCTTATTGAGTTTAGATCCGATATTTCTTCTAGTGTTGATATTCAGGGTCAAATCTCATAGGAAGATATCTTAGTACCTTTTGAACACTTACGATTCATTTCTTCTCCCAATCCTATGATTGCATTCATTATTTCATCGACTGGTAAGAAGCAGGTATTGTAATATTCTCATCTCTCCTTCATCTTTAGTTGTTCGAACTCGACCTCTGTAAGTTTGAAGCCATTTTGAATTTGAATCCTTCATAGTATTCTCAAGCTTGTCCCAAATCTCTTAGCAGATTTACAATGTGCAACTTCGGTTAATACCAAGCCAATCAGACCATTCATAAGTGCATTTGTGGCTTTGGGAATTGTTATGACCAAGTTTCATTACTTTGTCATTTGTTGGTGGAACCACTGGTGCTATGTATCCATCTACAATTGATTGCCAAATTTCTGATCCTTTGTGCCGTCAGATATATGTCTTCATCCTTATGTTCCAAAACATACTTTTGTCCATCAAACTCAGGTATTCCATTTTTATACATGTTTTGCTCTCCATGATCAACCTTTAGTGAGCAACCGATTAAGAACCCGCCTAATACCAATTGTTGATTACCGAGGTGAATCAATATTAGAGCAATATAACTTTTTAAAACCAAATAATCCAAGTGTTATATCAATGTAGAATTATCCAATAATGAGTAGTTTGTAAACAAAATGAACAATCATACACATACATAGTACACCATTGTTTCACGTGGAAACCTTCAAAGTGGGGAGAAAGCACATATAATTGCTTTTTTTATATATCTTGAAGAATTACATTCATCGAAGCACCAACTCTTTTTCCAGATGCAACTAGCGAGGCTCCAACTTCTAGTTTCTCAAGCAACCTTAGGGAAGCTATAACTCCCTAATTTTCTGGCTCTAACTGTAAGGAGGCTACAACCCCTATGTTCTCCTGCTACAAACCAAAGGTGGATACAACCACCCGCCCTTGCCCCATCCAACCACCTCAAGTAGAAGTAGAATCATGTAACCACTATCACACTATCAATACGAGATATAACACTATAAACATGTACCAAAAAACCTATACCAATAAACTTGAACCATGTATCAACTTGTACCTCAACCTCTAATTAACCTGTATAAACAAGTGCATCAACCATGCACCAACCTGTACTCAAACTATACCTCACCATCAATGCAATCCAACCATGTAACAAGTATGAACAATCATGTCTCAAATACTCATCAACTATGACTCATCAATATGTACCAACATCATCAACTATAGACCTCATGTATGTGCCAACTCATCAACTATTGTCTCAACCATGTACACACAACATGTACCTTAACCAAAAGTCTTCATCAACTCTATCATCCAAATATGATTTGTAACTCTATAATAAATCTGTGTATATGATCACATACCCTGCAGAACCTTTCCTAACTTTAACAACAAGAGACTATCATTTTCATCAAACTTTTTCTTTAGTCTCACATGACCTCGCTTTGGATTAGTCAACAACCCTAACTTGAAATAATCATAACTTTAAAATGTAATGAATAAAGATATGAACCCATACACAATGTTATTCATTGTTTTTATGAAATTCCTCTAGGTTTCCCACTACTTGGAACCTCTCTAAAATGAGTTATATCAAAATGGCATACCTTGATGAATTCCGCTTATTCTAGAGAGACCTTTATAGAGTTTATTTACTACAACACTAAGTGCTTTTGGAATTGAGCATATATAGTGCGTGGCTATCTTTGAAACAAAAGACTTCCCTGGGTTGATAATTTATGTTTCACTTGGTTGTTTAAAATTAATTAAGCAATTATAGTGACCAACAAAAATGTTCATTGAATTGATATGAAACTGTTACAGATCATACTAATGAATTTAATCTAACCAAGGCATTTGGTCTTACTGAATTTGGATCTTTTATGAATAAGTTATGACGATTTTACCCAAAACACTTGTTTTAGACTAGTTTCAGGACTAGCCAAAAACCCTATTTTCCACGGAGTGTAACCCCAAAAATACAAAGACCCACAAGATGATTTTTTACCATAGATACTTGTATATGTTTCCTTAATGACATATCAATTTCACGATCTGAATCATTCTAGGAAAAATTTATTTCGAAAATGGTGAGATGACCTGTAAATAACATACCTTAGAAAGCATCATCAATTTTTTTTATCCTTCATTGAATTCCAGCCTTCGTTTCTTCACCTTCCCTCAGAAATTCAGCTTATATATCCTTTGGTTACCTCATACACTTATATATATTCAATATTCTCAAGTTTCATATGAAATGAGAGAGCCTTGCCTCTTATTTATACTCTCCAAGTAGCTTCCTTAAAAACATCTTCTAGGTCACTTTGCCCACTTTCCTTATCTTAGGGTTAACCCACTTCTAATTTCTCCATTAAATTTATTATTTAAATAATTCATTTGTATTCACCTTGAATTATAGTACACTCATCACTTCACTTTATTATTTACCTTCTAAAAACTCTTAAACCACTTTGACTACTTTGACCTTTTGGGGCTTCTAGATGACATATGAGGGTCCTCCAACTTCGTAAGGCCACAAATCTCAAACTGTGAGGAGTTATGTGATGTTCCACATACCAACAAAAATGGAATGACATGTACTATCCATATAGAATAGTATTACCTGCAATTATATCAAAACCTATACCATTATCCATCAAACAAACTTGGTTCCATTACCCAAACCTGGGTTCTCCAACTTCTCATGGCCATAACTCTCTAACCGTGAGGAGTTATACGTTCCACATACCATTGGAAATGGAATGAAAAGAAATATCCATATAGGATAGTTTCACTTACAAATTCACTAGCCTTCATCTCATTATTCCACAAATAAGCATGGGTTCTCTAACCATACTTCTAGGATAACTCAATCCGCAAAGCGTCTTCCCGTGAGTGATTTCACTATAAGGGGACCACTTTGGAGTTCATACATTTCTACTTATTATCAACTATGACAAGACATTAATGAGTCATATTTACATAAAAAAAACTTGGGTCCATTACCCAAACCTTTGTGCTACCAGGTTTTCTTCAAGGGTTGACATCAATGACAACCAACCTTAATCAATAGATTTATCTCTTCATTATTTTTCTTTTTATGATGATAAATAAATATATGAAAGGTGTGAGGCAAGTAATGGTTATAAAAAATAATTTGTTGTTCAAGGTAATTTTCATAAAGTCTTTGTTCAAGAATGGATTGAAAGTGAGCATATTTTTAAATTTACAACTATTAATGAGTTTGTATATGATCTATATGAAAATGCTTATAACGAAGTTCATGAAAAAGATAAATACCAATCTTTCATTGATCAAAATACTGATTTGGATAGTTTTGAAGGATTCTTTGTCCAAAGGTTCTTTCAATAAATACAAGAGTATGGATTTTGTATGGTTTTTATAAACAAGCTAGAACAAATTTTGAAATCAATATGTTTAGAGATCTATACTAACTCATCACTATTTGATGATTGTGATGATTCAGATGAGAAATTTCAAACGCAATTAATGTTTTTCTTAATTCTTATGAGTACAAGGCTTTCCATTAGTGAACAAGAATCATTGGAAGAATTCATCCTCATCAAAGAAGCAAAATTTTGAAATCAAAAGTTCAGTTATTTGATCCAAGATGTAATATTCCACATTTTTGAAGACCCTATAGCAGTTTTCCTTGAAGGTTTAAAGGATGTTTTAAGTTTGTTACGTTTCTCTCATCTGGGTAAATCCTGGTTCATGGTAAATCCTGACTATCTATACAATTGTTTCCTTTGATGGCTAAAAGTAAAAGACATAGTCATTCAAGTAGTCTATCGCTTGCTTGGTTTCACTGGAAGTATCATTTCACATGATCAAGCTAGATGGATAAATTTATAATAGGATCTAATTGTACATAAATAATCTTTCATTCGAGCATTTTACTTCAGTTTTTAGTTTCAAGTTTGTGTACAGGTTTTGAGTATCAGGCCAAAATAAAATCCATTTTTGAGAGAAGATCATGGAAAACATGGAAATTTTGATCATCTATGGCTTGGACCTTACAAAATTGTTGTAGTTGAAGGAAACAACTCATTCTCCCTTCAAAATCTGGAAGGAGATTTATTAGAATTTCCTGTGAATGGGCGATTCTTAAAACATTTCATCAATTCTAAAAAAAAATCATTATTCATTCATTATATATAATCTATTTTGTTTTATTTCTTTTTAGTCTCTAGATGATTTCTGAAATAAATATTTCCAAATAAGTTTTACTTGGATTCATGAAAATTCAGCATTATCATTTTATCTTTTAAACATGACCCAATTAAGAAAAGATAAAAAAACTTTTCCCTAAATTAGCATTTTCATCCTTTTTGTCATATTTGACATTGGAGAACCATTTTCTTAGAAAAATTTCTCTTTAAATAGATATATCCTTATGTTCTCAGAATTTAAAATCTTAATTGAAAATATTGTGTCAACTGTTGATAAATATTTTGACATGTCATTTTAAAACAAAAAAGGAGAGCACTTTATTTCCCTCACGAAAGTTGAAAATGTATGTTTTGGGTAACTTATTCTAGATGCATGTTTTAGTGTCAAAATTATAAAAGGTTTTTTCAATCCATATATGCCACTAAAAGAATATTTTTGGAAGAAATAGAGTTATATCTGAGGGATTGAAAAACCTTATGAGTATATTTTATAACTCAGGTATCTCTAACTCATTCTTGACAAACATACATCATCCCTTAAATGTGAAAATCATATTGATTTCCCCCATCCCCCAAATGATTGTTAAGAAAATTGAAAGGGATGGTAAAAGGACATTCAAGTGGGAAATGCATGTAACTTCATTGGGGCTATGGATGCTCGCTAGTAGTGAAGCAAGGCCTGTGATGTCGGGGTGACTACACCATAGGCTATGAACACTTTTTGGTAGTGTAGCAACACCATGAAGATGAGGAAGGGTACCAATGAGTACTTTATTCTAATACTCAATTAAATTAGTTTCCTTATAAATAACTTTGTTTCAACCTTAATTATTACTTTGAAATCTTAAAACCTTGAGCTACAAAAACATTAGTTATGAATTTGACTCCTTAGCTGAAATTTGGATTTGTATTACCCTGAACAATTCCAAATTAAAGTTGATTGAGGGAAAATATTTTATCATTCTCTGGTCATACTCTCTAAAAACATGTTAAATTCTGAAATTATCAACGATCCAGTCTCTTCAACTATAGATTAATCTCACAAATGAGAAGAAAATGTTTACTTTTGTTTAAAAGAGAAATTAACACTTACTAAGAGTGTTTAACTTCAAGAAAAATGAATCCATAACCAAATAACATGGCACATGGTCTATTATTCTTTAGTGCCTCACACAGAGACACAATCCCCAGATGGAGCCTAATGTTGTAACATTAAATATTTTTTAATAAAATTCAATAAAATTTTATTTTAATTAGTTTTAAATTAATGTTAATCATTTAGTTAGTTTTAAACTTTTAAATCTTCTTGTAAATTTATTTTTTAGGTTTTAATTATTAGTTAGTAGTTAAATAGTTAGTTTAAATTTTGCAACCTTTTATTTTATTTTTATTTTTATTTTGTTTTAAATGTTTTAAATAAAACATTAATATAGTTTTGCATAGTTTAAATGTTAAGTTTTATTTTATTTTGTAAGTAATCGAATGTAAATTTATTTTGCTTTAATATATGAACTTTATTTTGTTTTAATATATGTTAATAAACTTTATATATGCCATATTATATTATTTATATTAATAAAGTGTGTTTATTGCAGGATAATCGTGTTTAGCCCCCCCTTGTTTGATTAACAAAAATGGGGGGGGGGGGG
>SNQJ01S0098346.1:31232-55600 GCA_010110895.2 Picea sitchensis | reverse complement strand
CTTGGCGGTAATCTGTGAAGGGAAAACTCACCTTGATCCTTTAAACCTTTGCCCTTTCAAAACCCCAGATTACTAGGGACGTCTCCCTTGGGTTTAGCCACCCTAAATAGAAAGAGCTCCCCATCGAGGTGACAGTGGGTGGGAAAGATCTTGTTACGCCAGTTTGGCCCTTACCTTTCAGTTGCTTGGCCCAAACTACAAACTGAGCGATAACAATGCCAAAAAGCACTTGGGAAATTTTGGGAAATCCTACTATGGTACCTTCACTGGGAAGTTCTAGAAAAACTACGGGAAGTTCTAGAAAAGACTTCGTAGGAGGCATATATGTAGAAATTGAACCTCACCGGAATAGCAGAACCACGCAGAATGGGACTTCACCACGGTGAAGCTATATGACCGTTGGGGGTGCCCCGACCGTTAGAATGACGCTCCAGAATGGCTAGAAATGCAGTTATTGCCAAAAAGACCATCATTGGATCGTTGAGACCGTGCCATAATAGACAGATTTGTATTTATTGACGCATTCCTACCCGTTGGAGGAATATGTTACGATGCTTTCTTATTTAACCCGTCAGACGTTGCACTGGGACCACTTTTTTCAACCAGTGATATCCAAGCTAACATATAATCCATTGTATCACGCTGTGATTTCTAGACCTTGCCATCCATTTGATTACCTCACTTGTCCGTTCGCCTACCTGATTTATTTTGTTACAACTGAGAATGTTGGGTGAACCAAGCGCATTAGAGAAGTTTGTGGAGGATATTCTTGTAGACCTCATGGCTGAGAGAGTCATGTATGTAGGGATATAGGCATCGTCAACTGACAGATTGCAAGAATCCCCAATGATTGGACAATGTTCTAGCCGCACTGTTGAGAAGCAAAGAAAACACCACGACGATCTGGCTAACGTGAAGCAAATCCCGTCGGTCTTGCCGTAGTACATACTACATTTGGCTGGCATGGTGTACCGTGAAAGTATCCCGTGTGAATTTGAGTACACATTGATCATCGCATACATCCCAAAGGGGATACACATAGTTGGAACCTAGTTAGGACATATCCCATCTTTGAAGAACAACGACTTTAACCTTGGAGATAGGAAGAACTACGCGATGCTCGCGCCACATCGATATTTTATGAGAATGATTGGGAAGAAGCTGCACATAGTCTCCCAGGCATGGATTAAGGAGATCGTGCAGTCGACAATCCTAAATGTAATGAAGATCCCTCACTTCGGATGACATCAGGAGGTTAACGTTTGCGTTAAAATCCTCCTGTCGTGTTACCATGGAGGGTGTTGTGGCTTGACAGACACGTGAATATGTATCCGACGTTGATCCACCTCATCATAGGACTGTGCATGCAGGGACCAGACCCTCAACCATTCTACCCAGGGAAGACTTCTGATCTCTCCCTGGCACAACACATAAAGGAAGACTATGGAGATGTCGAAAAGGGAAAGCGAGGCTACAAGGTAGCCTCTATCCAGGATGGAACAGTGTGCCTAGCTTGTCAGCTTATAGTTGGTAAGCTCATCAGAAAGAACCGTTCAACACAAGTCACATGATTCATAGTAGACCTCGCAGGGAAGTGCATAGAAGGAATGCAAATGAACTGGGTGAGTTACCTCATCTACAAGCTAGATAAGGACTTTCGCGAAGCACAAGATCAGGGATATGAGTTTCATTTTAGTTGGTTACTGGTTTTAATCGCATTTGTCGCCTGGCAGATGCTGGAAGGAGAGAAATTCATAGAAGTTGAGCCATCAGAGTTGTTGGCCGCAAGGTTCTCCACCTTGTGGTATACAAATGACATGTTGAAGCAGTGGAAGTCGAGCGTTGTCTTCCATTTGTATTACCAGTAGCTGAAGCGCTCCATTGGGGCATTTCCATGAATGACCCTGAATACACTGCACCAGTACAGACAACTAGCGAAGTTCCATGTAGATCGACACTTTATCTACATCACTCCATGTAGGGATGAAAGTAAGGAGGAATTGCAATACTATTATAAGCTGACGAATGAAGACATGGAGGAGATCACCAAAGAATGGCCAGCAAAGTTCCTTGTACCGGTGGAAGATGCAAAACTCTCTGACCCCAACATCATCGAAAGTCCCTTGGTGACCCGGGTCGAACATGATGGATAGACTAGCGCGAATAAAAAGAGGTGAAAGGAGGAAGTGCAGAACATAGAAACTGATGAGAAGGACAATGCCTCAGAGGAAAGTAGGCCTGGTTCACCCGCAGGAGGAGGAGGAGATAAAGTAAACCAAGAACAAGGAGGGAAAGAAAGATAAAATCAAGATGAAGGCAAAGTTACATCGCCGAAGGATCCCCCTATCGAGGTCAAAACATCGAAGAAAAGGAAGGTTTCCCCACAGAAACCCTTAGCAAGAAAGAAGACCCGAGCTAATAAGCCTCGGTTGAAGAATGTGTTCATAGTGGACGATGTAGATCTCATCATCATAGCCGTGGAAGATGATTCAGAGGACATCTTGCAAAGACATGGAGCGAAGCAGGAAACACTGTATGAAAGAATCGATAAAGAGGTGAAAGAGATACAACAAGCCATCTATTCGAGCCGCGCAGTACCTACTGCACCTTCTTGGTCGAAAAGTGAAAAATTGGGGGATGAGCCCACCCAATTACAAAGGCTGACAGATGCAATAGAGGCTCGAATTTTTTGAGTCCAAGAAGAAAAGGAGAAGGATACATAAGCCTTGAAGCAAGAGAAGGAGGAGGTCTTAGAGAAACTTTGCGTTGCGCAGAAGGAGAAAGAGGAAATTTAGGCGATGTTCGAGGAGGAAAAAGAAACGATGTAGAAAGAAAAAGAACAGCTGATTGCAGAGCATACTGCGATTAAAGAAGCAGTGACTAAAGCACTTTACTCTGTGCTGGGATTGACACAAGAGGAAGAAGAGTCAGCTGAGATACAAGTGGGGAAGCTCGATGAGGCCATTCAACAGCTTCAAGCAAGAGTAATAGAGTTAGATCTCCAAGCAGTGTCCAACACTCTGCAAGAAGTGCGCTATCAGTGGGAAGAAATCGCTAAGAGCGCAGTCGGAAGGATCAGGGCACTCACCTCAGAATGTAAGAAATTGAGTGATTATAGTGCGTAGACCTATGAACACCTCACAGAAGATCCAGAGCTGAGGAAACTGGAATCACAACTCCAAGAGGTGCAACAATAGACATCCACCGTGCAAGCACAAATGAAGTTGCTCACTGCAATTGAGAGGATGAAAAGATCACAGGAATAATGCACAATCCAACAATAGGTTACTGCCATCTAGAGCAGAGTCATGGAGGTTCACAGAGACTCTAGCTGTTGTAGGATGAAGCCTGCATTCTTTTTGAAGAGATTGAAGGACAAGGCTCGCAGCTAGAACAAGTGGTTACGACAGTGGAAAAAATCCTGAAAGGGCCTGTTACAGAGAAAATGATTCAGGATTTCACCGAGTAGGAGGCTCTGGTTAAGCAATAAGTCGAGGTAGCTTGAGCTAAGATCGAGGCCTTTGAAGCAATGTTGCCTTGATCTGAGTGACTCGGGACGAGTCACAGGTGATTGTTGGGGTCCTGTTGGACCTCGACCAATTTTTGAGGAAACATTGGTCATGTTTAACCACTTTTGGGACTTCGACAGGCTGGTCGAAGATGAAGTGCCTAGGTGGAGCAGAGATCGTGAGATCTCGCTTGTTTTGTGGGCTTGTGGACCCAACAAGGGGTTTACTAGGGTTTAAGTAATGGGTTAAGGGATGTCGACCCATGGGTTTACCCATGATTAAGCATGGTTGTAAATGTATAAATAAGTAGTAGCTAAGCGATGTAAAGGAAGTACTAATTGGCTTAGTGCATGACTAGTTGGCTTTGTGTAAAGAGTATGTTAAGACTTGTCGAGCTAAGTGCAAGTGTTTTTGTAAGTGCTTTGTGCTACTAAGGAGTTGGCTTTGTGCCTTGACCTGATTTTGGGAAGGAGGATTTTGTACGCAACTCATAGATCTCCTTTCCTCTGCAGATTTGGGCTTTGTGCACATGAGTAGATGAATGTAAGAAGATTTAATACTAATAAAGAATAATAAGCAGTTGGTGTACGTAGCCCCACACTGGGGTGAACCACGTATATTCTGTCTTGATGTGCTTTGTGCGATGTTTTTTATGTGATTTATGCTTATTGTTGTTATAATGTATGATGAGTGCATATGATGTTGTAGCTTAGTGCTTAATGGTGTGAATTGATGCTAGATCTGAGTTAATGATATGTGATAAGTGATTAGATGTGCTTTATCTGATCGTTATTGCGCTGATATGTAATAAGGGTTAATATGCGATGTGAATGAGAATCATAATCTAATGCATATTACTGGCTAAGTGCTATGTTAAGTGTTGCAATCACAGATCTGTTTCCCATCTTGGTTGTAGACACGTGAGTCCTGCAATGCCCCCTACCTCTACCTCGAGTGAGACTTCATCTGCTTCACAGGTGTTGTCGAAAGGGTCAGTAGTTAGGGTTTTTTTGGTGCGCTATTGAAGCATTGAGACCTGGGTTTGCCCCTGTGCCAACAATAAGTTTCATTTTCCTTTTAAACAGTGGAGCATTCTATCGACAAAACAATTTTGGATTCATTTATAAAAGTCAGCACGAAAGACTGAGAAAAGAATCATAAAACCATAAACTGTTCATTATAAAAAATACACCATAGCCCCAAAATCATTGATGTGAAGTCAAACTGGGTTAGAAACCCCAATGTGAGCTTAATAATCATTGTTTCATCAAATCCATACTAACTTCAAAGTCGACGATTTCTCTCATGGATAAATAACAAACTGAGCCATGATTTTCTGGGTTTAATCCATCTTCCAATGGTTGAGTAAAAACAATTTGGAAAGATTTTGAATATGGGTTTAAATTCATTAATTTCACATTCATATTTTATGGGGTAGCAAAACTTGGAGTAGACAAAGTGGGTGTGAGGTGAGGGTGTGGAATGCAAGTGATACAATAACCATCCCTTCCCACAACAAAATTTCAAAGTGACAATAAGACATAATACACTTGCCTTCATAACTCTGCAAACAATGGTAATAACAATACGAAAGGACAACATATCCTCCAAGGTCTAGGCATGAGGTGAGGGTGATATACAATAGTCATGAGAGGTGATTGTTCTTTCCCCTCTACAGAAAAAATACCCAAAAAATTTAATCATAAAATGTGAGTAAAACCGAACGTATTCACCCATAAGACATTTGCCAACAACCATATCCTAGTAATACCAACATTTCCTCCAAGCGCAACAAACCATGCACTTCAAGTAATAGAATCCCAAACCATATTTTCAGTTTGAATTGCTTAAATTCCAAAATGGGAGAAAACCCTAATTGAAATGTATTTTAACAGGGCCATGATGCTCACAAAAGATTCATGTAAACTTTGGAAAACAAACACATTCTGCATGCAAAATCTAAGAGCCAACAAGATGATTTTATCTAGAGCATAGCCCAAAATCCATGAATAAAGAGATAAAATCCACATACCTGAAAGAAGAATGATATAAAAATCCTGATCACAATTGTTTTCTACCAAGGGCCGAGTACAATGGAAGTGATACTAACCAGAGAAACCAAAACAAGTGCGAGAAGTATAATGAAGGTGGTATCTTTGAGGTAGGGTAAGTACGATGTGCAGTAAATGCACATCTCTTCCCATCTTATAAATTAACTTCTTTCAACTAAAACTAACTCTAGAGCGCATTTAGCCTCCAAAAATCCGCTCTAACATATGTCAACCATACTTTAAACATTTTCCAAAAAAATTCTATCATCAAGAGTTGGGATCAAGGTCGATGCATGGATCCAATTTATTATATGCCCATCATATACTTAGCATCAAAGTAAACATGACCCAATTTTTTTGTTAATGAATATTGCTATACCACATAACAATTGATCACCCAAATATACCATAAGTTTGTGTGTAGCCTGCACTTAGTATTCAAATTGTTGATTAAAGTTGGTTGTCATTGATGTCAACCCTTGAAGAAAGCCCCATAGCACAAAGGTTGGGTAATGGACCCAATATTGTTTGATGTAAAGATGACTCATTATTTTCTTGTCATGTTTTATAATAAGTAGAAATGGATGAACTCCAAAGTGGTCCCCTTATGGTGAAAGCCCTCCTGGGAAGACGCTTTGTGGATTGAGTTATCCTAGAAGTATGGTTAGAGAACCCATGCTTATTTGTGGATTAATGAGATGAATTCCAATGAATTTGTCATTGAAACTATCCTATATGGATAGTTCTTTTCATTCCATTTCCGGTGGTATGTGGAACGTCACATAACTCCTCACGGTTAGAGAGTTATGGCCGTGAGAAGTTGGAGAAACCAGGTTTGGGTAATGGAACCAAGTTTGTTTGATGGATAACTATATGAGTTTTGATATATTTTCAGGTAATACTATTCTATATATATAGTACATTTCATTCCATTTTTGGTGGTATGTGGAACGTCACATAACTCTTCACGGTTTGAGAGTTATGGCCTTACGAAGTTGGAGGACCTTGATATGTCATCTAGAAGCCCCAAAAGATCAAAGTAGTCAAAGTGGTTTAAGAGATTTTAAAAGGTAAATAATAAAGTGAAGTGATACGTGTACTATAATTCAAAGTGAATACAAAATATATTAATTCGATAATAAATTTAATGGAGAAATTAGAAGTGGGTTAACCCTAAAATAAAGAAAGTGGGCAAAGTGACCTAGAAGATGTTTTTAAGGAAGCTACTTGGAGAGTATAAAAAAGAGGCAAGGATCTATCATTTAAGAAACTTGASCATATTGAATACCTATAGGTTTCTGAGGTAACCAAAGGATATMTAAGCCTAATTTCTAAGGAAAGTGAAGAAAAGAAGGCAGAAATTCAAGGAAGGATAAATTCTTTTAATGATGTTTTCTAAGGTATGTTTTTTTCAGGTCATCTCACAATTTTCGCAATAAATTTTTTTATAGAATGATTCAGACCGTGAAATTTCTATTCCATTGAGGAAACATATCCATGTATCTGTGTTAAAAAATTCATCTTGTGGGTCGTTGTATTTTTGGAGTTACACTCTGTGGAAAATAGGGTTTGTGGCTAGTCCTGAAACTAGTAAAAAACATGTGTTTCTGGTAAAAACGTCATAACTTCTTCATAACAGATCCAAATTCAGTAAGACAAAATGTGTTGGTTAGAGTACATTCTTTAGTATTCCGTGTAAAATTTTCATATCAATTCAACAAACATTTTGTGCGGGGAAAGCTCTACAAGGTCGCTCTCTAGAATAAGCCAGAATTCAGCAAGGTGTGTCGTTTTTGCTATAACTCCTTTTCTGAGAGGTTCCAAGTAGTGACACCTGGAGGAATTTAATAAAACACATTGAAGAAAACTTTGTATCAGTTTTAAATCTTTATTCATTACAGGTACAAAGTTATGATTATTTCAAGTTAGGGCTGTTGACTAATCCAAAACTAGTCTTGTGAGACTAAAGAAACGCTTGATGAAAATGCTAGTCTCTTGTTGTTAAAGTTAAGGACGGTTTGCAGGTATGTGATCATATACACTAGGTCTATTACAGAGTTACAAATCATATTTGGATGATGAAATTGATGAGGGCTTTTGGTTGAGGTACAAGTTGGGTACATGGTTTAGACAAGTAGTTGATGAGTTGGCACATACATAAGGTGTATAGTTGATGATGTTGGTACATATTGATGAGTCATAGTTGATGAGTACTTGACACATGATTGGTAAGTACTTGGTACATGGTTGGTTTCACTTTTTCATGGTACAGGTTGATTACAGATTGTTTGGTACAGGTTGGTGCATGGTTTATGCACTTGTTTATGGTACAAATTGATTACAGGTTGAGGTACAGGTTGATGCATGGTTGATGCATGTTTCAGGTTTATTGGTACATGTTTACAATGATATATCTCATAGTGATAGTGTGACAGTGGTTCCATCATTCTACTTCTACTTCATGGCGGTTGGACGAGGCAAGGACAGGTGGTTGTAGCCACCTTCCGGTTGTATCCAGAGAACATAGGGGGTTGTATCCTCCTTCTGGTTGTAGCTAGAGAATTGGAGAGTTGGAGCTTCCCTTAGGTTGTAGCCTGAGAAACTAGGGGGTTGGAGCCTCCTTCTAGTTGCAGCTGGAAAACAAAGGAAGTTGGTGCTTCCAATGAATGTAATTCTTCAAGACATATAAGAAAAAGCATTTTGTAGGACTTTCTCAGCTTTGGGTTTCCACGTGAAACAATGGTGTACTATGTATGTGTATGATTGTTCATTTGTTTTATTTCTTATTTACTTTGGATTTGTGGATGATAATGCTTCATTGATATAACACTTGTATTATATGGTTAAAATTAAATTGCTCTATTATTGATTCACCCCACTCCTGAGTAATCCAACACGAATAACATATCAAAATATAGGTGTAGAAAGAGTAAAATGTATATTGAAACAAACATTCCCTTCACTCGAGATCAAATTGCTAATACACCCAATCATCCATTAACAACAAATAGAACCAAGTTAGGCTCTTTTCTTTTACTTTCAAACCGTGAAATTCTTCTTGTAAGGTAATCATGGGCGTAGCTTGAAGGTGTTAACAAGAGGAATCATTTTCTCCCTTATTATTGTTCTAAAGGGGCCCCACCTATTTAGTAGTATTAATAAATATATAATAGCAATAATGAATTGCAAGTCATTTCAGGCATGGATTTCATGATCTTGGCGTTTTGGAGATATCAACAAACTAGCATTTCGGCGAAATCGCTTCGGTAGATTTAGAACTCATAAATCTTGGTTCCATAAACCAGTAGGAATATGTGATCGAAGCTATTGGAAAATAGTTATGCAGCAGGAAATAACAGCTTAAGGGAATTGATTGAATGGGACTTCATCGAATAACTTATGGAAAGTGAGAAGTATGAAGGGAGTTGGTCCTATATGCATAAAAATCAATAGGAATCGTGGCTGAAAATATATATAACTTTCAAAGTGGAATGCTTCTAATATTCTCTTGAATATCAAAATCGAGGGAAGAAAGGGATAGCAAAATGTGGGAAGAAATCAAAACCAACTATGCTACAAGCGATTGTTGAAGAGAAAAAATCTACTTAGGAGTGTTCGAAGGGATACCATAACGAAGTATGACACTTTTATTCTTATTGATCAACAATACTTGCATAAATGACATAACTATGGAAAAATTGATCCATACCTTACTTCCTATGACCATAAAAAGGACAAACAATGAAACCAAAGGCAATAAACCAAAATGACAAACCAAAGGAAAGAAAAAATATGTACAACAATCATATTTAAATAATATAGAGTTAGTGATCAAATTTAGAAGTTCTGTAATGTTTCAAATTAGAGACCATTGGTACTGTAAGAAAACCTTCTCTCATCCATGTCCTTAAGAAGATAAGAATTTGTGCCAATGATATAAGCGATTTTGAAAGGAACTAGCCATAACTTTTGGAACTATGAATGCCTTCCTCTCGGCATGGGATAAGTCCCATAGTAAGACTTTGTCATCTATTTTAAATTCAACAGTCTTTGCTCATTTTTCAAAATACTTCTTCACTATTTGTTGCCTCCCTTTTACCGTTTCAAGGATTTTTTTTTTTTTCTTCGGGGCTAACGAAGTATTTATCCTTTGAGACACATTAGAAGAACTTAATTCCTTGTCCTGTAACATAAAGCATAAGGAAGAAAGATCTAATTTAATAGGTAGAATAGCCTCTTGGCCGTATACAACCTGAAAGGGAGTAAAATCATGACTTTTTTTAGTGGTAGTACGGTCATCCCAAAGAGCATAAGTTAGAAGTGTATGCCACTAGCGGCCGTTTGTCTTCTATAATTCTATTTATAATCCTGACTAGATTCTTATTAGTGGATTCGACTTGTCCATTTCCTAAAATTGTAAGTAGATGAAGTGAAATGCTTGACACCTAATTTAGCAAGAAATTGGTTCAGTTTTGCAGAAATAAAGGCTAGACCATTGTCCGTAATGATTTCTAATGGAAGGCCAAATCTGGAAAATATATTAGACTCTAGAAAGAAATTACTTGTTCATCTTCTTGGCGTGTCAAAGGGGATAAGCTTCGAGTCCACTTAGTAAAGTAATTAGTGTTTGTCAAAATGAAGATATGCCCTACAAAGGATGGAGGATTGATTGACTGATAAGTCTAAACCCACTTTGAAAAATGGAAATCACGAGTCACAGGTTGTAAAAGGCATGGCGAGAAAATGTTCCTTCAGTGAATTTTGGCACTTATCCTTGGGAACTCCGCAATTTATAAAAATCCGCGAAGATAAAGGGCGATAATAGCCATTTCTTATGATCTTAAAAGCAATATATTTAGCAGAAAAATGGCCACCGATATGGATGAAAGATGTTGATGATCCATGATCTCATGTAATATTTTCTATGCTTCATCATCACTTACACAACAGAGCAAGAAGCCATCAATATATATTCTAAACAAGGAGTCTCCCAAAATAATGTACTTAGAAGCTTCAAGGAAGAGTCTCCTTCTCTGATGAGGATCCAACTTGTATGGGCACCTTTGATATTGCAAATAATACACCATATTTTTATACCAAGGATGTTCGGATATAGAGAGTGTTGGATCTCCTTTTTGATGCCTCTAATTACGTTATCTTGTCCTATATATTGACAAACTTTACCTCAAACATATGAATTATTTGCCTCTTTTCTTCAAAGGCATGTCTCTTAGCCATCCCTTTGTGTATATATGAAATTGCTTTGTTTAAATCATGATTTATAAGATTTATTAATAATTGGAATAGAATAATTGATGTTAAATGCTCTCTAATTACTTTGATTGATCCAACCAGACCTTATGACACAACTCTATCATTTGGTACTTGTTTGTGATTAATCCAATATTGATTCGCGGTACCTATTTCTACGTTCGTTTGGTACCAATGTTGTGTTCGTCCGGTACCTATTTTTATGACCATATGGTACCTACTTTTGTGCTAGTCCGGTACCAATACACATTTGACTATACGGATCCGGTACCAATATTCATGTTCCAGCTATGCACGCGTCTGGTACTAGTTCTGCAAATGTTGTCTTGGGTGTTTGAACGAATTTGCTCTCGATGGGTCCGAGGAGTTTGTTGGCTCAAACATCCTTTGTTTGTTGAAGACCATGATACACTTCATCCTCATGCACTTCATGTCACTTGAGGATGAAGTCATTCCCATGAAAAACATTATCTCAACCAATTGTAACATTTATGTAATCATTTGATGTTATCTCTAGGTCTTGGTTGTAACAACTATTTATCTTTAAAGAGGGCATGTAGATGATAGATATATAGAGACATAGTTAATTACTATTATGTTGTAGATTTGATTCTTGAAGATTGTTGATTGTACACCTTTTTTATGAAGTAATGATATAAGTTGCGGTTCCACGAAACTTATGTGTGTGATCAAATCTTTCCTTATGTAAGTTTATTTTAAAGCTACCTTGTTGGTATGAAAAGGGCCCACCGACCCAACCAAGTTAAGCTTCATTGTATTTATTTGTGAATATAATTATGGTTTGTGTGTGGATAGATTAATTGTGTGTTTTGATCATAGCACCTAACTTCATTTCTGTTGTGTTTTAGTTAGACACTTGATAGCATGCAATATATATATATGTGCTAATTCTGGTGAGTGATATTCACGGAGTGCAACATAGATTTATGAATAAATACTTGGTATCCTTGTGTGTGTGTATGTAGACAATCATTTGTTAGATTGAATGCTTTAATTTTCTTTTTATTTTGCAAATCTAGGGACAACTAAGATCTCCATCTCTCACCCTACATGAACCTATAATGGAGTATCTCACTACACATAGAGTTTCTTCCAGAATTGATTAGGTTACATCTTTCAAATCTGGGGCAGTCAACATCTCTCCCTCTACATGCACCTATAATGGAGTATCTTACTACACCTAGTATTTCTTCTAGGATTGATTGATATTTCTTTTAAGAATGTGTAGAGTGTTAATTACACATTGTTGTAAATTAGTTTCTATGGGAAACAAAGTCAAAGTTCATCTTTCCCTCATGAAGGTAGCCAATGAACAAATTCATTCCCTGAGCAAAAGTCTTTAAATCACATGCTTATTGATATTTTGTTTATGAGTTTGCTACGGTTTCATGTATGAAGAGATTGTTTTAGATATTGCAAAACCAAGTATTGGTTTGAGTGTTTCTTATTTAGGATATACTCATCAAACATAGGAAATTATATGTTATCGACACATATAGTGCATCAATTCTAATGATTGGGAAACCAAATTGACATATTAAAGCGATTTTTACATATGAACATATAATTGCACCAACATTTTTTTTTTTTTTTGGTGTTGTTTTCGGGGAGTTGTAAATGGTAATGGGTAGTATTTGAATTAGATTGCTTTTATGGTTTTGGATTGGTGTTAAGGACAACCTAAGGGTGGGGAGAAGATGGTAATACAAGAGGTAATAACTTGTGTATCCACTTTTGTGGGGTTTCTCCAAAGTCAGGTTGTCCTCTTACCTTTAATAGTTAAAAGTTTGTGTTGTGTTAGTATTATATATTCTTCTTTTTTTATAAGTAGAGGCGATAGGGATAGTAAAGGTATATTTATTGCATCTAAAGTTACATAAAATTTAACAAAACCCCCCAAAGATATAGAAAAATCAAGAAAAAACCCCCACACTAATTTAGCTAATTTATGTGTAGGAGAAATTCTCAGAGGAGATATTTCAAGGGAAGCAATTGAAACTACAACCAAATCCACTGGATTTGAAGCTATTGTGAAAATTGAAAACATGTCACAACAAGTAGTGAGGGAAGCTCTGACGCCCTAATCAGAGGAGGATTTGGAAAAGAGACATAGGTAGTGGTATAAGAGGATGAATCTGCCATTAGAGAAACACACAAAGTATTGGAACATTTGGATATCCCAACAAATCTAGTGGTTGAACCATCACCTAATGGGGAAACATCACCTACAACCTATAACGTGTTGTTCGGAAATATGGCAGATGAAGAAGCGTGTTGTTCGGAAGTATGGAAGATGAGGAAGGGAATGAAAATAATGAAATTGAGACATTTGGATTCCCAACATTATACATTACCAGAGATGTTTCCATGAAGAATATTCCACTTTTATCACTACCTCACTTCCATGGTATGTTAACAGAAGATCATGATTCATTTTTTTTTCAATTTGATATACTATTTAGAAGTTAAAATTATACCGATAGTGCACACAAATTAAAACTCTTTCCAACTACACTTAAATACTTAGCATTAAGGTGGGTTATGAGTCTAGGAGAACATACTATCTTATCTTGGGATGGTATGAAATAAAATTTCCTCTAGAAATATCAAGATTATTGTAGAACTAGAGATGCTAGGAATGATATATTTAAAATGCAACAGTCTGAGGAGGAGAGTATGGAAGATTACCTAGAAAGGTTCGTATACAATTATCAAAATACAAAACAATTCCCCTTAGACACAACCACAGTTAGGACCATCTTCCTGAAGGGTACAAGGGATGAATCTATTAAGGTACTAAACCTTATGATCTCTAGGGATGTATACCAAAATCCATTCGTAGACATTGCAGAGTATTGTTAAAGGTACTCCCGCAGCCAAGCCAAAACAAGGAAAAGTATAAGGGATCCTATAAGAAAAACTACTAAACCTACTCCAGGAGGTGTTACAAGGAAGGAATGAGGGAATATGCTAGAAAAATTTAAAACAGACATCCTAAACACAATCAACACCCAATTAGATACCATGAAAATCAAAAGGAAACAAGAAGAAGAAAATGCTACTTTAGCAATTTTCTGTCCTCGATGTAGGAAAAGGCGCCCCGAAAAAGAATGTCTTATTAATGTCATTGAAATTTGTGGGCTCTGTACAGAGGACCACCCTACCAATTAGTGCCCTTCCTTACCTGGACTAAAGCCATTTTTAAGGGAGGAGGGAAACCTTAGGAAACATCATATCCTCGTAAGAGAGCATGAAGACAACAAAATCCTAATATGTTATTCGACCCTACCACACAATACTCACAACAACACTGGATTCCTCCAATGCCTTACCTCAATGGAAACTTCAGCAACCACAAGTCCAACCTTGGAAACAAGGATGGAAGGGGATTGCATATGGAAATATTCCTTTTCATCCACCAACCTTTCCTTCTTACCCACAATATCCTTCCAATATCTCTGAGTTGTTACATGGATTTAATCTACCTTATCTACCTCCACCTTCCCAACTACAACAACAAATCACATTGCCTTTTAACCCAAACCAGTAGCAACAAATGCAAGATGCACCTAATCCAAACCCCCCTCGGCCTACCCTTATTCTTGCACAACCCATCCCTAATCTGAACAATAGACCTACACAACCTGTACAAAATCTTGAAGTGCAGATTTTCCCAACTTATGTGATAACTCCTACTTCACTGAATCAAATTCAATTAAGTTTTGGGAAGGTATTGAATAAACCAAATTCTACAGTGGTTATTCAAGAAGAAGAAAAAATAGATAACCAACCAAATGAAGAAGAAGACACCCCTGTACAAGAGGAAATTCCTCCTCACACTCCTCAACCATCAGAAGTACCTCATAAAACTAATCCTACACCTTATCTAGAAAGGTTACTTGTGAAGAAACTTGAGGTACCACTAGGACACGGTGTGGAAGCCGAACTAAGGAATATATGTTTAAAGATTCCCCTACTCCAAGACATTAAATACATTCCTATCTATGCTAGGATTGTAAGGGATCTTTGCAAAAATCCTAGGACGAAGAGGAAGGAGCCTCCTGTTATACAAGAGGTTGGAGAACTGTCTGAATTTATATCAGAAATGCCATCTAAATATAATGATCCAGGAAATCCAGTGGTGACTATAGAAATTAATGGTATTTCCTTGTCAAATACACTTATTGATATATGAGCAACAATATGTTATGACTGTTGACATCAAGTGAACGTTGCAACTAAATCACTTAAGGCCAACACAAACCTTGTTGGAATAAGTAGGCAAATAAGTCATCAACCCAATAGGAAGTCTAGATGATGTAGCAATCACCTTAGCCTCCTCGGAGTATCTTGTGGACTTCATGGTAATTCATTCAAAATCCTATAAACCTGGACATCCAGTTGTGTTTGGTCAACCTTGGTTGGCCATTGTTGATGCATTTATTAGTTATCAGTCTAGGGAGATGACAATTTCCAATGGGACCCACAGTCAGAAACTTATTATCTTTCCTCCTGCCCAACCAACCAATGAAGTTCCTTTATGGTTGGAGAATCCATATGGGAAGGAGGATTGTGCTCAGCTCTTTTTAACACTTGAGAAAGCAAAGAGAGTTCAAGAACAAACTGAAGAACATATTTTAATCCTATTTTTAGCCAATACATAATGCATTGAATATCCTCAATCTTTTCCATAATTTACACATATTTTCATCTCTGAATTTCAGGAGGTCTATCATCCCTCCACTTCTACATTGTTCACTATATCAAAAATAAATGAAGTTGAAGAGTCAGTTGTTCAAAATATTGAAATCATCTCTGGGAAATCTATATATATCAATTCTAGCTTGGAATCAAATCAACAAAAAAAATTGATCCTAATGATTCAAGGACAGTCCAGTGCGTTTGCATGGGATTAATCTGACATGAAAGGAATTCACCAGGATACTTGTATACACCATATTTACACCAATGATAAAATTAGACCTATTAGGCATCCCCAAAGAAGAATGAATCCAACCTTAAAAGATATAGTAAAAGAAGAACTCCAAAAACTCCTACATCTCAATTTTATTTACCTTATTTCAGATAGCAAGTGGGTATCCCCATTAGTTATTGTCCCTTAGAAAAATGGAAAATGGATGATTTGTGTGGACTTTAGAGAGATGAACAAGGCTACCTATAGAGATTATTTTCCTTTTCCTTTAATATACTAGGTCTTGGACACCTTGTCTGGGAAGAGGTACTTTTCTTTCTTAGATGGATTAAGTGGTTACAACCAGATCCAAATTGCCCCGAAGATCAGGAGAAAACCAAATTTACTTTTCCATGGGGTACTTATGCTTATAGGGTTCTTCCCTTTGGATTGTGCAATTCCCTTTCCACCTTTCAGAGGGTTTTCCTAACTATTTTTTCTAATTTAACCCATGACTGTGTAGAAGTCTATATGGACGACTTCATTGTATATGGGGATGAATTCCAGAAAGCATTAGACAATTTGGAGAAAGTATTGATCAGGTGTAGAGAGACTAACGTTTCCCCGAGTCATGAAAAATCCAGAATGATTCTCACTGAAGGGATTGTCTTGGGCCATCATATTTCTGGTACTTGAATAAGGTTAAACCCTGCCAAAATTTATATTATTTCTCAAATCAGAATCCCTAGCTCACAGAAATAAGTTAGAAGCTTCTTAGGGCATGATGGATATTATATGAGGTTCATTCAAAAWTTTACAAAATTAGCTTCCCCACTATTCAAATTGTTAGCAAAAGAGGTTGAATTCCATTGGGATGAACAATGTCACATTTCTCTTGAAATTTTAAAGAAAAATCTTTCAAGTGCCCTTATTTTAAGAGGACTAAATTGGTCTCTTCCTTTTCATATATGCACTAATGCTTTAGATACAACTTTAAAAGTTGTTCTATGACAAAGAGAAAACCAACTTCCTTATGCTATCTACTTTGTCATCAAAAATCTCTCCCCTACCGAAGTAAATTATATTGTCCCTGAAAAAAAATTCTTATCAGTAGTCCATGCCATTAATAAATTCAGACACTACATAACAGGGTATGAGGTTTTTGTACACACAGACCACTCATCCATTAGATTTTTAATGTATAAACATGTGACAAATGTGAGTTACTATATGGTTGTTATTATTGCAAGAATTCAATATTACTATCATTGACAGACCTGGAAGAGATAATCATGTTGTTGATTTCCTATCTAGACTTATTCATACAGGTGATAATGCACTAGCAAATGACAATTTTCTAGATTAAAATCTGTTTGCTATTTCTACTTACACTCCTTGGTATGCAGATGTGTCCAGCTATCTTGTAATAGGAAAGTTACCTTCGAATATGCCCCCCCAAGAGAAATAGAGAATTATTCAACTAAGTGCAAATTATATGTGGCATGATTACTGTTTATATCGTACAGGGCCTGATTTGGTGATCACAAGATGTGTACGGGAGGATGAGATGCATGGCATCTTCAAAGCCTGCCATGATGGTCCATGTGGAGGCCATTTTGATGATTAGAGGACAACATACAAAATACTATAGTCAAGCTACTATTGGCCAACTATTTTTAAGGATGCAAAGAAGTATGTGGCTAGCTATGACGATTGTCAAAGGATGGGGAAACCAACTGCAGTTGATGAGATGCCTCTCCAAGCTCAGGTAGTAATTGAACCTTTTAAAAAATGGGCTTTGGAACTTGTAGGGCCTATTAATTCTATGTCTCGAAGAAGAAGGTACATACTGGTCTGTACAGGTTACATGACCAAATGGGTAGAGGATAAAGCTTTGTATTATGTAAATGAACAATATGTTGTTGATTTTCTATTTGAAGAAATATTTACTCGTTTTGGTGTGCCTCGAGAAATAGTGACATACCAAGGAACCCAATTTACCTCCAATTTGGTCAAAGCCATTACTGAACAATATCAAAATAAAAATAGAAAATATTCAGCTTATCACCCCCAAGCAAATGGACAAGTGGAATCAACTATTAAGGTGATAGAGGCTATTCTCACCAAGACAATTCAGTTACACCATAAAAACTGGGTTGATCGCTTTCCTGAGGCCATATGGGCCTACAAAACAACTTGGAGAAACACAACATGACATACACCTTATGAATTGGTGTATGTGAAGCATGTGTTTCTTCCCATAGAATTTCAATTAAAAACCTTCAGGACTGCTATGCAATTGGGGATGGATTTAGATGAAGCTAAAAAACAGAGGATATTGCAGTTGAATGAGCTTTATGAAATCAGACAGGATTCTCTTCAGAGGACTACACTCATTCAAGAAAAAAGGACTAAATGGCATGATAAGTACATCAAGAAGAAGTCTTTCCTGCCATGTGATTAGGCCTTGTTGTATGACAGTAGGTTCAATAATTTCAAGGGTAAATTGTCCACTCGATGGTTGGGACCCTATGAAATAGACACAGTTTATGACAATGGTTCAATAAATATAAAAACCATTGATGAAGATCAGACTTCCTTTGTTGTAAATGGTCATTGATTGAAAGTTTATCATAAGCTTATGTCTAAAGAATATTTTATCAAATATGTTCTTCTAAATTCTGAAATGCAATTGGTAAGCAAGAGGATCTCTCCTCCTACTGACCCACCACTATAAGTTTTGTTGTGTGATTTAATTTAACTTTTTATGTATATGTATATAGGTGTGATGATAGTGATTTTGGTGTTACTAACAAGAGAAAAATCTAATTGTGTTCTCATGTAGATAATAAATAAGGAGGACATCTGCCAGGTGTAAGTTTATTCCTTTATCCAACCCTGGTAGATTACTTATGGAAAAGGAGCCTAATGGAGTTTTATTTAAGTTTTTCAGACTCCTAAAAATTGAAAACACCAGCGAGCAAGAACTGGCCCAGGCTCGAGAAAAATCCATGGGACAATAGATGGAGTTTTTTTTAAGTTTTTCAAACTCCTAAAAATTGAAAATAGCGACGAGCATTAACTGATCTGGGCTCAAGAAAAATACACAGAACAATAGTAGTTAGGTTTACTTTTCCAATCAAATGGAGATGGAAACAAAAGCAGTGGCTAGCTTGGTTCCAAAGAGAGGAGGTTTATGCATCTCAACATGAGGTCGACCTACTACAGTTTCCTTCTTGTTACAAATCTTGGAGCTGAAACATTGAATTATTTTGCCTCATTTTATGACACTTCCACTGCAATTTCAACATTCCTATACAAGTGTGTTTTTTGTATTTTTTCGAGCATAATACTTTAGCAGAACGAATTGACATGGAACATCAGTACGTTCGAACACCTACTCTAGCTTGACCCTCAGAACATGTTTAGCTACAAAGAGAATCCTACAATATTCCAGGTACCTTATCAAAGCTTCATCCAGTACTGGAAACAGTCTCTGAGTTTATCCGGTAAAAACAGTCTCTGAGTTCATCCGGTACTGGAAACGACTCTCTATGTTGGTTCGGTACTAAAAAAATTCTTTGTGTTGGCCTGGTACTAAGATTGTGATCTGGTTCTGATGGTGGGATTTTGGAAAAATTGTCCCATACTTGATGTATTCATTGATTGACAAATCACGCTTTGGGTAATGGATGTATGAGCTCATTGATTTATTCCTTTTATTAAGAATCATATTAATTTTGTGCTAAACATATGGTTATTCTCGTATACCTTTGTTACCTTAAGCTACTAAACATACCTATCATTATATTTCGAAGTATTCATGTTTATTCCCTTGTGTTTAAAATAATTTACAATGGATTGATTGTTGATATGACTGGGAAAATAAAAATCATACCCTGAGTAGGATTGGTCTAGTTTGAAAAATATCCTGTTGAAGATTCTTGATCGTGTGATGTCAAAATTATGATTATGCCACCTTATATAACCTTATGTTACTAATATTGATTCCAAAAGATTGTGTTGGTGAATGATTACCTTTCGACAACTTTTGATGTCGATTGCTGCAAATTGTTGAGTTTTGGTCACTTCGACCGCATTTTCTCCAATCATTATGAAAACCGGTGTGAAGGGGATGTGAAATTACCGTTGGATATGATCGTCATGTTATCCATAGATGCAATCCCTTGACATAATTTATGATTTTTCCTTGCCTCGCCATCATTGTAATGATTTGACCGTTGCATTCTTGTTTCAATTTATAAACGCTCTTCTAGATGGCTTCATCATCCAGATGAGTGTTATTTACCTACTTCATACAATATGACCTCCACTCTATTCATCCCTACTATCAATTCATCTCATTACTCTATCTTTGTCACCTTGTTTTGTAATTTTGCTTCCAGTACCAAACCCTTGCCCAAATTATGTTGCCTACACTTATTTCGAGACTTGTTTTCAAACCGGCATGGGGGTTGACAGGCATGAACATATGTTCCAACTTTACAGAGAGATAGAGGAGTATCAAGCATGCAGAGAGAAATTTGAGAGGGCCGACTGGGTTCCTTTTCTAGAAAAATTCAAAGGACATCATGAGGGAGTGTCTCGTGCCTTTGACCAAAGTTATGATGGAGAGATTTTCTAGTTGGGGGAACTAAAATTAACAATCATTGAAGCCACCATAGCAAAAGCGACGAAGTTACCGTCTACCGGAGATAAAGATTTTAAAGGCATCATCATTGATAAGAACCTCTGTCAGAAATTTTTGAAACCCGAACATCTCGACCCTGACTGGAAAAAAGGCATCTTTCGGGGTTGGATCAAGGAGGAATTTTGGACGATGCTTGTCAGCTTGCAAAGGTTTTTAACATGTGAAGGGAGGTATGCAATAACTTTCCTTTATCATTTAAGGTTGTTGTTGCATTTTTGAAAGAGGACCACAAATATATTTTCCCCATTTTATTTGGATGAGTCTGAATAAAATGGTGAGAGGGGTTAAGTCTGCCTATAAGAAGCCTGAAACCACTCTCTATCACCATAGGTTGATGAAACTGCTTGTTGTTCATGAGTTGAGAAAATGAGGTAGCAGTTGGTAGAAACTCCTCACAGAAAAATTTGCTCAAGATGTTTCTAAATCTATGAAAGGAAATGTGACAAGGGAATATAGTAAGGAGTCAGGAAGAAACAAGGGAGATGATAGAAAGAAAGGAAAGAAGCCAAGTAATAAAAAATACATTATTGGCCCTAGTTCACCAAAATCTGTTAGCAAATTAGACAAAGGCAAGAAAATAGTGTTAGAAAAACCGCATGTATCTAAGGTGAAATGATCACCCAAAACCAAGGAACCTTGCCCAGACTTGTCCACTAAAATCAAAACACAAATTAGTGAGAAAAGGAGGAAGAAAAAGAGGTTTGGTAGTGGTGCAGGGGAAATTGTAGATAGTCTTCCAGAAGTAACTATTGAATTACCTCAGGAGGAGGTTGGAGAATCAGAGAATACCTCTAGCAGAAAGACAAGGAGTACACAAGAAGAACAAGTTCTAGTGCCTACATCTGAGTCCTCTAGAAGACAAACGAGGAAGGCACATGAAAAATAGAGTCCAATGCCCCTATCTGAGCCTAAAAATAAGAAAAGGAGATTTTTTGAGGAGGACATTTCTATTCCTGTTAGCGAACTTGAGGAAGCATCAAGTATAGCACGCAAAACCACTCGGAGCATGGATAAACATGTGACAATTCCTCATGTTCCTTCTTTTCCATAGGATTCAATTGATATTATGACTTCACCAGAGCAATAAGGTATGTATGTAGCAACTATTAGTGAAACYGAGGAGTTAGTAATAGAGACACTGAAGGATTTAAAGAAGGAAGTTGAAGCCAGAGAGGAGACACATGAGCAAGCAACACTTGAGCCTGTCATCTCTTTGACCAAACATCAGTTGGTAGTGAAAGTTGAAAGGCTTACAAAACATAATGAAGAATTGAAGCAATAAGTGGAGGAGTATAAAGTTTTGGACAGGCACATCAAGAAATAAAATGCACAGTTGAAGGAGCATAAACAAAGAACGCAAGATGAGTGTGATGAGGTATCTTCCAAGCTCAATAAGTTTCTAGGCCCAATACAATACATTAGAGTTATTAAGATAGAACTTAAGGATGAGGCTTTGAGTTTTGATATCCTAAAACCATGCAATTAATGTTCATACAGGGTGGAATCCAACACCAGTTTTGCATTTTGAGGACCAACTCAACAACTTTTGCATGAGGACATGCAATGACTTGGAAATGGGGGAAATGTTGGGTCTCCTTTTTTATGCCTCTAATTACCTTATCCTGTCCTATATCTTGACCAAATTTACCTCAGATATATGCACTATTTTCCTATTTTCTTCAAATACACGTCTCTTAGCCATCCTTGTGTATATATGAGGTAACCTATGTTTAAATCATGGTTTATGAGATTTTTTAATAATTGGAATAGAATAATTGATGTTAAATTTTGTCTAATTACTTTGATTAATCCAAGTAGACCTTATGACACAAATCCTACTCATTTGGTACCTGTTTCGACATTCATTTGGTATTCAGTTCGTCTGGTACCTATTTCTGTACTCGACTAATACCAATACTATGTTCATCTGGTACCTATTTTTATGCTTATCCAGTACCTATTTCTGTGTTAGTCCGGTACCAATACATATTTGACTGTGTGCATCCGATACCAATCTTCCTGTTCTAGTTGTGAATGTCCGATACTAGTTCCACAATTGCAGGCTTGGGTGTTTGAAATTGTTTTCTTTCGATGGGTCCAAGGAGTTTGTTGGCTTGAACATCCTTTGTTCATTGAAGACCATGATACACTTCATCCTCATTCACTTTGTATCATGAGGATGAAGTGGTTCCCATGAAAAACGGTATCTCAGCCAATTGTAACATTTATGTAATCGTTTGATGTTATCTCTAGGTCTTGGTTGTAATGATTGTTTCTCTTTAAAAGAGAAGGCCTTGTAGATGATAGATATACAGAGACATAGTTAAGTACTATTATGTTGTAGATTTGATTCTTGAAGACTGTTGATTGTACACCTATTTTCTGAAGTAATGATATAAATTGTAGTTCATGGAATTTATGTGTGTGATCAAATCTTTCCTTCTGTAAGTTTCTTTTAAAGCTACCTTGTTGGTACGACAAGGGCCCACCGACCCAACCAAGGTAAGTTTCCTTGATCATAGCACCTAACTTCATTTCTGTTGTGTTTTAGTTAGACACTTGATAGCATGCAATATAAATGTGTGCTAATTCTGAGTGAGTGATATTTCTGAGTGCAACATAGATTTATGAATAAATACTTGGTATCCTTGTGTGTGTGTGTATGTAGACAATAATTTGTTAGATTGAATGCTTTAATGTTTGTTTTTATTTTGAAAATATAGGGACAACTAATATCTCAATATCTCACCCTACATGAACCTAAAATGAAGTATATCACTACACCTAGAGTTTCTTCCAAAATTGATTAGCTTACATCTTGAAAATACAAGAACATTCAAGATCTCCATCTCTCACCCTACATGCACTTATAATGGGGTATCTTACTACACCTAGTATTTCTTCTAGGATTGATTGATCTTTCTTTTAAGAATGTGGAGAGTGTTAATTACATATTGTTGATATATTAGTTGCTATAGGAAACAAAGTCAAAGTTCATCTTTCCCTTTCATGAGCCCGTAATGAACAGTTCATCACATGAGCAAGAGTCTTTAAATCACATGCTTGCTGAGATTTTGTTTATGAGTTTTGCTTTCTAGTTTTTTAAAGTGTGTGAAGAAGATTGTTTGAAGATTGTGAAACAAAACATTGGTTTTAGAGTGTTTCTTATATAGGCTATACTAATCAGACATAGGAACTTATCTGTTATCGGCACATATAGTGTGTCAACTCTATTGATTACGAAACCATATTGACATATTAAATGATTGCAATATATTGATCATATAATTGCACCAACACTTTGGCGTTGTTGTCGGGGAGTTGTAAATGGTAATAGGTAGTATTTGAATTAAATTGCTTTTATGGTTTTGGATTTGTGTTAAGGAAAACCTAAGGGTGGAGAGAAGACGGTAATATGTGAGGGAAGAGCCCACGCATCCACTTTAGTGGGGTTGCTCCAAAGTCAGGTTTTCCTCTTACCTTCAATAGTTAAATTTTTTGTTGTGTTAGTATTAGATTTTCTTTTTTTTTATGCATAGACATAGGGATAGAAAAGGTATATTTATTGCATCTAAAGTTACAAAAAATTTAAGAAACCCCCCCAAAGTTACAGAAAAATCAAGAAAACCCCCCACACTAATTTAGCTAATTTATGTGCAGGAGAAATTCTCAGAGGAGAGAGCTCAAGGGAAACAATTGAAACTACAACTAAAGGCCCTGAATCTAAAGCTTCTATGCAGATTGAAAACATATCACAAAAAGCAATGAGGGGAGATATGGTTTTATTGGGCCCTGTTGTATGACAATAGGTTCACGAATTTCAAGGGTAAATTGTCCACTCGATGGTTGGGACCCTATGAAGTAGACACAATTTACGACAATGGTTCAGTAAA